>CATIWO010838952.1:0-15515 GCA_949673435.1 Macaranga tanarius | reverse complement strand
GCAGTTCACATGGAAATTGTTGGTTTCCTAGTGCCTCTACTCATCAATTGCATGCCAATGCCAAGCTTCCCCTCTCAATAACTCCCTTACCAAGAATTTACCTTTGTCCTTTTCAAATTTATGTGTTATTCTGTGTAAAATATTGTCACAATACAAACCTCCCTCCCTCGTAATGTTTTAGCATAAGATGGAAATTTCATTTTTTTTCTTTTATTATTATTAGTAGGGAGGTAGCTAAATATTGATAAACTATATAATTATAAAAGAAGTCATTCTATATTAAATTAAATAAAAATTAATTTTATAATTAAACGCTAATAAAATTTAAATTTTACATTTCAGAATATTACTAGAGAGAAGTAACCATTAAATTATTTCTTATTATCTCATATAGTTATATATTATAATTTAAATTAAAAATAATTTATAAAAACTATAAATATGAAAATTTTTAGTCTACATTCATAGTGTACTACCTTAGTACGTTTAAGCTTGTGAGGGAATAATTAAGAAGTAATTTCTCCTTAGGGGAATCATAAAATACATAATATAAATTTCATCGTCGTCGATTTAAAAGAAAGGACTGCCCATTATTGTGCAGTCTATCGATCTTAGGTCATACGACTTCCTTATTAATAAAAAAATAAAAAATTTATTTTATTGATATTCTCACTTATGAGAATTACTAAGATCTACGGGTGTAATTGAGTTAAGCATACTCGCGAGCTATTTGGGATCGACTTGAAAAAAACTCAAAATTGACTCGATTATTATCGAGTCGAGCTCGAACTACTTGAGTAGACTGTTGAGTCGAACTCAAGTTCCTCAATACTTGACTCAATAGGCTCGCGAGCTTAATCGAGCCTAATCGAGCTTACACATATTTACATATTTATTCTTTTATTTTAATATAATTACAAAAATATATTATCGAACTGAGTCGAGTTTAAATATTTAAAAATATATTTTTAAAATTTTAAATAATTAATCGAGTCAAGCTCGAGTATAAGAACTATTTAATCGAGTCGAGTTCGAGTTTTAAAAATAAAGCTTGATTAAATTCGAGTCGAGTTTCGAGTTTTTAAATCGAGTCGAGTTCGAACCTGATACTGCATCGACTCGACTCGATTACACTCCAATTAAGATATCGTGTTTCGTGCATTTCTTACCACAATTTAAAAAATTTCACCGTGATGAATTTATTTCCTAATGAAAGCTCAAAGCTGCTAAATAAAAAAAACCTGTTGTTTGGGCAGCTCATTTTCTATTTCTCTTCCTTTTTTTCTAATTGACTACCCTTGAATATCTATTAAGAAAATCATCTATATATAGCAACCATAATCTCTTACACAAACATACCATTTCATTGGGTACACCCTTCTCTTCTTTTTCTTCTCTGTTTCTTGTTTTATAAATTCTTAAAACAAAGCATCAGCATAATATTCTTGCCGTGTCCAAGCCTATCACATGGACCCGTCAACCACCTACACTTCCCTCCCTGATGGCCTATATCCGGCGGCCACCCACGACCGCCGGCAGGCAAAGAAAATTCTCTTCACGGTCGTTTCTGGGTTGTTCTTGGTTTTCTTGATTGTAGGTATAGCTGATAATAAAGAATCCAAGAACAGTACTGTGTACAAACAAGAAGATGAAAATGTAGTGCCACTCATGACCGTGCCTGAGGAGAGGGTACAACCGGAGGAGATTTTGAGACCTGTGTCGCGTGGTGTCTCCGCCGGTGTATCGGAGAAAGCAAACTTGATCTCTAGCAGTCAGGAGACGCCGGAGTATCCGTGGAATAATAGCATGTTATCATGGCAAAGAACCGCTTTCCATTTCCAGCCTGAGAAGAACTGGATGAATGGTACGTTTGGTATCATTGCTTTTATTTATTATTATTGTTATTATTTATTTAAATGGTAACTCTAATTTTTTGATTATTTATTATATATTTTTTTTATTGGGTATATGATTTTATTTTAGATTTTGTGGAAATTACTTGTTTTTGGCAAATTGGTATCCAATGGCATTCATTGCCTTGCTTAATTAGTTTTGTTTTTTGTTTTTAAAATTTTTTTGGATTATACTAATAATGACTTATTGATTCATAATTGTGCTTTGGGTTGTAGAAAAAGTGCAATGACTTTCTGCATAATTTGGAATGTAAATTTTAATTGGAGAATTGCAATTGGTAATAAAAAGCTTGATTACCTTTCTTATCAATTAAATATTCACTCAAAATTACTTTTCCTGCCATTTTCAAAATTGTCTAATTAAATTGTGCATCAAAATCATTTTGCTTTAACAATTAATGGTCAATTATTGCCTCCTACTAAGTTTGAGAGCTGAACCGTGAAGATATTTTGTTTTTTATATATATTCTTTATTTTTTATTTATAAGGGTGCCAAGAGGTCAACCTACCCAGGCTGTGGCATGATTGATACAGTGACTTAATTTTTAAATATGTATTTTAAAATATTATTTAAATGTATATGTGATTCAAATTTCAATGAATCATAAAACAAATATTTATAAAGTTTATAAGTTATATATTTATAAATTTTATATAATAAATTTTGTATATACATAAGTGCTTCTCATGATTTAAAAAATTATAATTCAAAAAAAAAAAAACTAACAAAGTAAGTAAAATAAAATTTAAAATGATTTATTTCTATTTTATGAATAATTATTATTAAATATATAAAAAATAGTTTATTTTATCGGTGGTGATCAAATAAACTAAAATTATTACAAAATATTTTTATTTTTTATTTTTTCAACTATAAAAAAAATAAAAATTAAACTTTTAATCTATTAATATTAGATAGAACTATACAATTAGACTATTCTATCCAAACTTCACATTACAAAGTGCACCTTTTGGAAACCCACATGTATACATAAAAAAAAAAAAAATTGCATATACGTAAAAAAAATTTCAATCATACAGCAGTGGGGCTATGTGGGGCTTTGTTTAGATCACTCAAACAGCAGTGGGGTCTCACACGTAAGATCCATATCTCTAAAAGGAAAAATTCTTTTTCAAAGATACACTGCACTTTTTTTTTTTTTTTTTTTTCTTTCAAATTTTAATTTCTACAATTTTTGATTGGATACGGTAGTTACATGTATGTATATACACTGGAGATACATGCTACTTGGCCTTCCAATTCATCAATTTTTTTTTTTTTAATTTGAATGTTTAAGCTATAAACTATGTTTTTTATTTTTTTCAAAAGATAGAAATTTTATTACCAACAAAAGATTACACCACTAATATAGGAGCTTTTATAGCTAATAATATAGCCACCCAATGATAATTTTGACTAATAACCTTAACTTATAATGAAATTTTAAAGTTAAAAAAATAGAGTTTATAACTTGAAAAATCATTAACACATCAAAATAAAAAGATCACATATTACTTTGTAATTGGAAAATCTTGACAATTAATAGTCAAAAAATGAAAAAAATTGTTCCAACACCAAATTTTCTTCATTTTTCATCAAGTTATAGATGTGGTGAAACCCATTTGAAAACCTCAATCTTGAAGGATAGTAGAAATCAGACAAACTATTATCCCTCAAGTAGATCGAATCAAGAGTTCTCTTGATTATCGGTAGGCCGAATCAAGTATATCCAACAAAATTTTAATGTTGTTGTTATTGATAGATCTCACAAGTTTTTTTGATAAAACCCCACAAAAAAAAATAGCATAAATATAGCCATACTGCTAAATTCTAACAAATTATTGAGAAAATCAATAGATTTAGCACTAGAAATACTAAAAAATGGTTGGCCCTATCTTCACTTCATTGTGTAGCGCTGGAAGAAAAGAAGAGAGGAAGCTGATTTGTATAAATTTATATTAATAAGATACGTACTTTACTGTATTTTTATTTTTTGACATTAGGGAGATTCAAAATTTTTCGAGCCGACTAATAAAGAAATTTTTAATTGAAGAAGTGCTAGTTTTCCACGTGAAATGATATAAATCATGAGCTTAATTTGCTGCTTTGAATGTAAATGCGTAGGATGAAAGAAAAAGATGTGACATTTTCTTGTTAAAGTGACAGGACAAAAGTGGGTCAGAAGTTTAAAACACAAGCAAAGATGTATGCTTGTTTTGTTTTCTTGCTAATTAACAACCCATTTGAGCTACTACTTGATGCTACTGATGTCGTTTTGTTCATTGCTTTTTATTGTTGTTATTTTAACTATTTTATTTCACACCTTTTAATTGCTGATTTAATTTTTTTTGCCTTTTGAATGGACTGTCAATCGATATCTAATGGTGGGGGCATTTGGTTCTTTCTGCTTCAGATCCTAATGGTAAGACCAATCTTCCTACTTCCTTTTCACTGAATAACTGAATTTATATATATATAATAATAATATATGGTAATAGTTCACAATTTTCATGTTGATTTTGACCCTTAATTATTTTTCCCATTTACATTAAGGAAAAAAAAAACACGTTCTTTTATTTGTCAATTTTCTAAAAGTCTATGATTCTGAATTTGAATTTGACTAATAAATTAATGATATCTAAATTAATTGATCTAAACTAAAATTTTAAACTTTTACTTCATTTAAAAAAAAATTAAAATTTATTGCGAGTATATTTATAATCATGGTATTATCACATTTATAAATAGATAAATAATTTTTTTTTATGGAGTACTTAGAATTAATAGTTGGGGCTTTTATAAGAGTGTAAAAAAATAAAAAAGAATCTAACTATTAAGCATTTAACAAATTGAATTCTTGGGTGGCTAAAACATGACTCATTCAAAACTTCACAGGTAGTCTTTGGATTAATGTACACAATTACAAAATAACTTTCATATTCGTAATATATAATGAAATCAAGGAGAGTTAGTATTCTTATCATATGTAGTTTATTTGATACTAGATACAGAATATAAGTTTTTATAATAATAATAATAATAATAAAATTTTTAATGTTTTGGCCAAAATTTTTCTTAATCAAAATTTTGTTTGATGTGTAGGTCCATTATTTTACAAGGGCTGGTATCATTTCTTCTACCAGTACAATCCACATGCAGCAGTGTGGGGTGACATTGTCTGGGGCCATGCTGTATCGAGGGACTTGATCCACTGGCTTCACCTCCCATTAGCAATGGTTGCTGATCAATGGTATGACAAAGATGGTGTATGGACTGGCTCTGCTACTATCCTCCCAGATGGTAAAATTGTCATGGTGTACACTGGATCTACCAATGAGTCTGTTCAGGTGCAAAATCTTGCATACCCTGAAGACCACAGTGATCCTCTTCTCCTCAAATGGGTGAAATATTCTGGCAATCCTGTTCTAGTCCCTCCACCAGGCATCAACGCCAAGGACTTTCGTGACCCGACAACTGCTTGGCTCACTTCTGAAGGAAAATGGAGGTTTACCATTGGGTCTAAAATTGGTAGAACTGGCATAGCTTTAATCTATGACACTGAAGATTTCATAAACTATGATTTGCAAGCTCAGTTGCTTCATGGTGTCAGTGGCACTGGCATGTGGGAATGTGTGGACTTTTTCCCTGTGTCAAAATTGACTACCAATGGATTGGACACTTCTACTAATGACCCTCAAGTGAAGCATGTTGTTAAGGCAAGTCTTGATGAGGATAGACATGATTATTATGCACTTGGAACTTACAACGACAAGAACGGTACATGGTATCCTGATGTTCCAAAGATTGATGTTGGTATCGGTCTTAGGTATGATTATGGTATATTCTATGCATCCAAGACATTTTATGATCAGAACAAGGAAAGAAGAGTGTTGTGGGGCTGGATTAGTGAGTCTGATAGTGAAGCTGCTGATGTCAAGAAAGGATGGGCATCTGTTCAGGTATTGGATACTGACAAGTTCCAAGATTTGTGCATCAGTTGAATTCATGTCTTTAATCATGGGTTGTCAAATGATTTGTGCAGGGCATTCCAAGGACAGTTGTGCTAGACACAAAGACCGGTAGCAATCTGCTTCAATGGCCAGTGGAAGAGGTAGAGAGTTTGAGATTGAGAAGCGATGAATTTGAGAAGGTTGAGGTCAAGCCAGGCTCAGTTGTGCCCCTTGCTCTTGAAGGAGCCACACAGGTTTGTTTCTTTTTGTATACTTCCGTGAGCTACCTCCAAAGTTAATGTCAAGTAAAACACATTCAATTTATAAGAATCGGTAAATAATGCAGCTAGATATCTTGGCGGAGTTTGAGATAGACAAGAAGGTGTTGGAGAATACAGCTGAATCAAACGAAGAATTCAGCTGCAGAACAAGCAATGGAGCTGCGCACCACAACGCATTAGGCCCATTTGGTCTTCTGGTTCTAGCAGATGGAAGCCTTGCTGAACAGACTCCTGTGTACTTCTATGTTACAAAAGGAAAAAATGGCACCCTGAAAACTTCCTTCTGCACAGACCAACAAAGGTAACAATATCACCTCATCAGTGTACTTATAAATTATAATGCAATAATGTACAATGTCAAAAACCCAATTCTTATAAACATCTTGTGTTGCAGGTCTTCTATTGCAAATGATGTTAACAAACAAGCTTATGGAAACTTTGTTCCAGTGCTAGAGGGTGAAAAGTTCTCTATGAGGATATTGGTAAGTTAAGCCTAAAAAAATCACTTCATTAAAAAGGGTATCTGCCAATGATTCTTAACCATCTGTTTATGTAATGAACTGTAGGTGGATCATTCGATCATCGAAAGCTTCGCTCAAGGAGGTAGAACATGCATTACCTCAAGGGTTTATCCAACAAGAGCAATCTATGGAGCTGCAAAACTATTCTTGTTCAATAATGCTATTGAGGCTAATGTTACAGCTTCACTCAAGATTTGGCAGATGAATTCTGCATTCATTCGCCCCTATCCCAATATTCGATAGACTGAAAAAAAATATTTTCAAGTCTACCTATTTTGATTCAACTTGTATAATATTCTTTTTTCTTATTATGCTTCATTGCCATTACTTTTTTGCCTGTTGCTCCATTTTTTTTTCTTTCATTTTGTGAATAGATGATGAGAATGGTAAAAGAAAAGGTCAACCAGAAGAATATGAACTATGAAGACATGTCTGCTCTTAATAGGCATAAAATGTGATGTAATTGTATGTCAATATTTGCAGTTGTTTCAGAAAATTAATTTTCAATTTTGTTGATTAACCGTATGAGAATTCCTCAAGCTTCACTTCAGTTTTAACTATAACTTCTAATTTCAGACAACTTCTGACTTATGACTTCTATAGCTAAAAGAATCAAGTTCTGTAACTATAATTTCCCCATTTTTCTTTTTTGGGTGTTGGTTTAGTTCTTGAACCTCAAGTCCCAATGTCTAAATGACACAATTGGCTACCAGAGCTGCAGTGATGGATTCTGTGTTCTCATGGATGAGTTACAGCATGTGACTTGCTTTGAGTTCTTAAAATGGAGGAGAAATTAGCGTTTGATGGAGTGATTATCATGGTGGTGTAATGCTTTCGCGGGAGTTTTTATCAAGAAATATGCAATATGAGTCGATTTTATTCGGACAACCGAAAAATTTCACTCTGTCTCGGTCTGTTTATGACTAAACTCATTACGTTTTGATGTTTTAAAAAGAGTTTTTGTCATTCAGCTACTCAACTTTTAACAAATCAAAGTTAACTATAATAATGGATTGGTTGAGTAATTTATACATTAATGGTGATGGAAGCAAGCGATTAAGATAAGGCCGAAAGGGGTATTTTCCTTTGGTGATGACTGGTAGGATTTTGGTTTCAATTATTGCCATTAGGTGGAAAATGGATGGAAATAATTGTGGAAGAGACTTGAAAATGGCTCAAGTACTGGTTGGCCTTAAAGCGCTATTGATGGGCTCACTATCTTTACAGCCATATTGGACCTACGTACAAATGTGTAAAGTAGGACCTAGTGCACCAACCCATTTAAATATTGTTGGCAAGATGGTGTACCCAGCCGAAGTGACTCAGAGACTTAGAGTAATTTCTGCATTGAAATTTATATTGTAATACAAAATTTAGTGAAAATGTTTAAATTTTAAATTTAAATTTGATTTTTATATATAAATATATAGATATTGAAAAAAAAATATTTTTGTAAATAATACATTCAATTCATGTACTAATAAATACTAAAAGCATTAAATGAAAAAAATTTCCTAAAAAACGAGTGCAATCTTTGACAACCTTTTTCAACTTCTAAATTTTGAACTAGCTTTTTGTAAGTTCTTCTTCAATACATATATGTGTATCTATATAAATAAAATTAAAATTATTAAATTAATAGTTATTTAATTATAATCATCGGTACATATTATAAGTATTAATATACAATCAATAGTTGTAATTTATTACATATACAGCGACAAGTACAATAGCTAATCTGCAACCTGATAGTGAAGATTAGTGAAGTATGTGAATTGTAGTGAGGTGGCATTGGTGGTTATTTTAGTGTTGTGATGTTAGTGTTAGGTTTAGCTAAAAGCTAATTGGTTAGTCAGCAATAATCAGCTTACAAAGAATATAATTGTAAAAAAAAAAACTCATGAATTCTGTTTTATCTCCACAATATTTCTTTTTTCTCCTTTTCCTTTCTCAAATGGCTCTTCTTTTCTTCACTCTTTTTCTTCTTCCTCTTTTTTTTTTTTATCTCGCTCTTTCAATTTCAATATGTTCTTAGTTGCCAGTTGCTTCATGAGAAATACTAGATGCAGCCAGGGGTGTGCATTCGGTCGGTTTGGGGTGTTTTTCTGATCGAACCGAATTAATTGAACCAAAATAATTCAAAACCGAACCGAATTATGTCCAAAATTGAACCGAACCAAAATATATATATGAAAAACTGAACAGACCGAATCGAAAAGTTTAAAAATATGAATTATTTTTGTATTTCTTTTATATTAAATTAGTATATGTTTTTAAAAAATATTTAGAAATATAAAAATAAAAAATAAAAATTCGGTTAGTTCGATTAACTGAAATTTCTGTATATAAAACCGAACCAAACCAAATGGTTCGATTTATATCTAAAATTCTAAAAAAACAAACCGAATCGAACCGAATATGATCGGTTTGGTTTACAATTCGATCAGTTCGGAACCCATGCACACCCCTAGATGCAGCATAATTAAATAAAAGATTGATCTAACAATTTTAATTTTATTTGTAAATATACCAATATGTGTATCATAATAAGAGTTTTTTTTGAATATGTAATTTTTTAAATTTGGAATGCAATACTTTTTACAAGTATTAAAATATTAAATGCACTGTACACTTTGTAACAACTCTCTATATTTTATTGAAAATACTATATATTTTTTTTTTTGGCTCAATGCCAAAATACTCTGAATATTTTCTACAAATAAGCCAACATTTTTTTAATTTCCTCTTATGCTGATGATGCTAGACGCCTAATATGGTATTCCTGAGAAAGGCTGTATAGCCGATGAGGCTTAGATCAATTGGTCTAGGTTGAGACCCTGAGATCTTCAGGTCTCAGGTTTCTCCTTTAGAATTATATATATTTATAACTATTTATAGTTGTTGTAGCTTTAGTTTCTTATAGCTTGTAATATTAATAATTTATATTTGTAAGTTGTTATAGCTTGTAATAATTGTAGTATCGCTAAAAATTACTATCAATATTGTTGTAAATTTCTCGGTGTGAGTTAGTTTTAAATGTAATGTATCTGATAAAAAAAAAAAAAAAAGTCCGTATCATTTGAGGAAAGCCCCTTCTTTGTTTTCTTACATTTTTTGAGCATAGACCAAATAATGTATTTTTTTTAATCTTACCAATTTTAGATAATGGAAAAATTAGGACCACTTAATTTATGAATTCCTTTGGATTTTGACCATATTTATCAACTTGTGACGATTGTTATATCCAAACTGTCCGTATCTTTATAATCAAATTTGAATATGTATTTATTTAGATATTATATTAACAGTTATGAGAAAACTTATAGTAAAAAATAATTTAGTATTGTTATTTTTTTTCAAATATATTGTATACTGCATTATTTTATTTATTTTTATTTGAATCACTTGTATTCAGAGTCCATTGGACTCTAACTAATCCAGTTCAATCCAAATAGGATCACAAGGACAGTAAAAGTCTCCCAACAACTATTTAACGAGACTACATTCACTAGAACTCAAACTCAATACTTTAACTTAAATGAAAACAGTCTCATGCCAGTTGATCTCAACGGTTGCTAGTACTATATTATTTTAATTTAAAGTGTGAATTTTTCATTTTTAAAAAATTAAAATATATATTGATTAACAAATAATAAATAAAGGTATAATAAACAAGTATCAAAATAAAATTTCACATAAATGGTGAAAAGCTAAATAATTTTGTAATATTTCAACTCTGTCATCCTCAATGTGTTATCCAATTTTTTCATATTAAAATTAAATAATTTGACACCCCAAATTAAACAAGGAAATTACAATTTGCACTAGTTTGGAATTTATGTCCATGGACCACTTTTAGCTGAAATGAATTTAAGGAAAATGACATGATGAGAACAATGAGGACAAAGGAGTGTCATTCTTTGAATGTATTTTATAAATTGAAAAAAAAAATATATGGTAATGTGTTTAACTGATATTCAAATAATATGATTTCATTAGTAAGGAAATATTTTAAGGTAGGCCACACACGTATATATAGACATATTAATATTTTTTTTTAAAAAAAAAAGAAAATTAGAACGAAAAGTCGCATATTTTAGCATTTCCAAATTATTAAACATTTTTAAATGGAATATAATATATTAAAGCTTCGAAAAATTAAATTAGATATAATCATTAGCTCTATATATTTCCCATTCTATATTTGGCAACTTTAAAAAAATAATAATGAAAGTGAAAGAAGAAAATCAAATCCTGAGAATGTTGGAGAAAATTGCTGCTGGATTCATGGCAAGCTGTGTGGCTTTGGTCTCTTTTGCCTATGTTTCATTGATTATGGCGACACTATAAGCTCATGTGCACTTAAATGCAGCTGGTAGCGATGATCTAGGGATTGATACTATATATTATATTATTCTTAATTCTCTTTTAATATAGCTGTTGATCAAGTTTGGTATAAGTGTAAGCAGGTTTATTAAAGAGTACATGAGCTACAACAGTCCAAGCAAAGGAATTTAGCTAGCTATAATTCTCTATTATAAAATACATTAATATACAATTTGCTGCAAAAGGATATCTTTAAATATTTATTATTTTATTTTATTATATATTAAGATATTTTTTTTTTTTTTTTTTTAAAGTCTTGGGGCTTCTAGGAGAGCGGTGAAGACCCCACCCTACTTCTTAAATATCTTATATTAACCCCATACGAAAATAATTTTTAAATGGTATCACTTAAAGTGAAGGAGGAGGGACTCGAACCGCCTCCCTCAACATGCTTCAATAAACATGTTGCCACTGGTCTACGCCCAGTGGCTAATTTAACCAGCTATTATTTAACACTATATGATTATTTCAGCTAGCTAGCTAGGCACCATGATAAGATGAATATTAATGTATTAATTTGGATCTACAGCAAGTTGGTTTTTATCATGACTGAGTTGGCATGCTATTTTTCTCTTGACAATAACTAGCTAGTAATAAAAGATAATGAAAGCATGTGAAATGAAATGATCTAAGTCACCTTTTTATAGCCAATATTATTAGCACATTCAAGAAGCAACCATAATTAATCATGGCCCATAAATAATCAAAACGATCTATTTTTTCTTCATATAGATATTAATTAATTAACTTGACCTTAATTCACATCTCCTAATCAAACTACATGTATTGATTTTTGGTTTCTTCTTTGTTTGGGTATGAAATTGGAATGTTGTCTAAGAAATATGAAATTATATATATAAATGAAATGCCAATTTTCTTGAGTAATTGTTTTCCTAGGGTGCACTTCAGAAAAAGGAATGTTGGAATATGCAAATAGATATTGTGATCATCTTTTTTTTTTTTTTTTTTTCAGAAAAGGTGAAATACATTAAGAAGAACTGAGAACAGATACATCCTGGTGAAGCAACACAGTAAATTGATCATCTGTGTCACTATCACAGCAGCTAGCATATCAATATAATTAATTATCATCTTCGCGGCCATGAAGTCATGAGCTGTATTATTTTAAGGTTGGAATCAAGGTTTTTTTTTTTGGTTAGTAAAATAAAAAGCAACATAACTTTGACAGCTTCCTTGGAATCCTATTCACCGCCTTCTTCGTTACACCAAATTTTTTTTTTCTTTATAGTGTTTAATATATCTATATAAATCTATGTTGTTTATATATCTTTTCTTTTATTAGCGGTTGTGTTTCCAGAGGCAGCAGCAGCTGGGTTTCACGAGAGCAGCTGAGTTTTTTTCTTTTCTAAAATTTTTTCTTTTTTGAGCAGCTGGGTTTGATTACTGCGAGTCTGCCCTTTTTTTTGTGGTTGGATATGTCAATGGAGCATCAGATTGGTGGATTTCGACCGTCAGAAGGTGATATACTGAAGAAAATTGTCAGATTTAGCTCTGGTCGTGACACCTTAGTCACATCAGAAAATAGATGTCGACTATTAATATTTTTTTTAGTATTTCATCGCTTAGAGTCATATTATTTTTTTGTGTTTTTATGTCATATTTTTAGGTAAATGATATGTTTATTTGTATGTTTTTTTTAGACTGAGTTATATATTATATATGTATTAGCAGTGTACGTAACTATTTCAGAAATGAATGAAACTTCATTTATGTTCAAAAAAAAATAAAAGTAATATTTAAAAATTAATATTTATTATTTTTTCACGATTCTAATAGCTAACGAATTATTTTAAATTTTGAACTATTTTAAGGGTATAGATACCCATATCAGTTTGATGCATTTATAAAATATTTGTTATTTCTAGATGCTTATTCTAAAATCTGAATTCATATTGTTGAAAAAAGGAGCAATTTTTCCCAACCATTTCAATTAACTCTTGTGATTAAATTCATATCAAGCAAAATGCATGATGATGATCACTTTTTTTTTTTGGTAGGGAAAAAGTTTTTCAAAAATACGTGGTTATGCACTTTTGCATTTTGATAAACAAACTTTTTATTTATTTATATTTTATGATGAGTGATAATTTTGCATAGTTCATAAGTAATAGTATAACTTTTTTTGGTGATTAATAGTGTAATTTACGCAAGGGAAACAAAAGCATCCACAAAAATTGGAACTTACATAGCTAAATAAATAGAATAACAGAGATTCCTTGGAAGCAGGTAAACCTAACAAGTTAAAAGCTGATACAGCCAGGCAGGCTCAAGCATTTCCCTGCTCACTTATTTGCTCTTTTTTTTTTTTTTTTGGCCACCCTTTTGTCAAAATTTTTAAATTCTAAGCTTAATTAATTTTGAAAGTTTGAAAAAAATTTTCTCATCCTCTAAATTATTGTAATGGGACAGGTAGGGGTCATCCAAAAAAAACCGAAAACTGACTAACCGAACTGACTGGTTCGGTTATATATAGGTTCGGTTCGATTTTTGAAAATATATAACCGACTGGTTTGGTTCAGTTTCAGTTTTCAAGTTGGAAACTGAAAATAACCGAACCGACCGACTCACATATATATATTTATTATAAAAATATTAAATAAAATATATTAATTAGAAAAATTATATATAAATATTAAAATTATAAATAAAAAATATTTTTTTAGTTATATAATTAAAAAAATAAGCTTAAAAATTATAAAATTATAAAATAATAAATAAAAATAAAAATTTTGTTTAAAAAATAAAATTGGTTAACCGACCTAACCAAACTGAGTCAGTTCGGTTAAGTTCGGTTTTTTTTTTTTTTCAGTTTGGTTTCAGTCAAAATTTTTCCTTGGTCAGTTTTGATAGTTTTTTAACCGAACCGACCGATACTCACCCCTACGGACAGGCAACAAAGTTAAATAACTCAAAAACTAAGCAATGCAACATCCTTAGTTTTAAATTCGATTTATATTTAGATTTTTATTAGTGTTATCCACTATAAATTCGATTTACTTATATTAATTTTTCTAAACAATATTTTTTTAATACCGTGTAAGTGATATGATTAACATAATTAAATTGATAATTGTAAAGGTAAATTCAATGGCTCAAGCTTATTATATATGCTTCAATTTCTTTAAAAAAATGCAATTAGTCGATTATTTACTTTTCATAATTTTTACAAGAGGTGTAATAGCAGTAAGTAATGCCCTGCCAAACATAAGTCAAGTAGGTGGGAATGGGATAGCAATAATGGGCAGCGACAAAAGAAAATGGTCCCATGCATAAAAAATAAACTAAATTATCAAACCTTAGTATAGGTACTTGGGACAACGACTTAATTGTAAGTTGTAACTATCACATAATATTATTATGCATCATATATTATGAATCATTATTATTATTATGTATATATATTTATATATACGCAGGATTAAATCTTTGTGTTGGCATTGCTAAGGATTGAACTCTTACTTATTGTTTGTTTGGTTCAATTTTATTAAAAAATTCAGTTTATTTTGAAATGAATTTTAAATAAATTTTATTTACATATAAAATTAAAATTTATTTAAATCAAACACAATTTATCAATAAAATTAACTTAAAATTAAGTAATTTTAAAAAATTTAAAAGTTGGAATTGAAAATAAATTTTACAAACTTTCATTTAAAATTGAAAATAATTTTTACAAACTTTCATTTAAACAAAATGTAATCACTTGTATTTATAAATAAATTTCATAAAAATACAAATAAATTTCATAAAATTTTATAAAATTCATTTAAATCAAAATTTTTTTTAAAGTTTCAGTGGATACCATCTGATCTAGGCTTCATTAGCCTTTTGTAAAGGTTTTGATCTTATTATCACATTGCAGTAGCAGTCTCTGTAGTAGTATTCATTGTTTAACCATAAATATCTCGAGGTAAAAATAAATAAATAAATAAATAAAAATCTTTTGATTCCACGTTGGCTGTAACTTGTATGCTCATGAAACAAATCTCCAAACCTTCCGTTTTAGGCCAAAAAAGGATTATTTTTGTTTTTAAGAACATAAAACTAGGGATGGCAAAAAAGCCCGAACCTGCGGGGTATCGACCGACCCAAATCGAACGGACCGAGTTTTTCAACATTTAATCGGGGTAACCCCGAAATTAAAATTATCGGGGACGGGGCGGGGTCAGTATTTAATATATCCGCCCATTTTCCGCTCCGAACCCGACCCGATATATATATATATATATATACTAATTTTATATTACGTATTTGTAGTAAACTTATATTTATACATTATATATATATATATATATACACATTGATATTTTATATTAATTATTTATAGTTAAATTATATTTATACATTATATATATTTTTTAGTTGCAAAAATAGTAAAATTATAGTATTATGAATTGTATATTTTGGACCATAAATAGTTGCAAAAATATAGTATATTATAT
>CATIWO010838862.1:0-10163 GCA_949673435.1 Macaranga tanarius | reverse complement strand
AAGTGTAGAGAGGCCCATGGCCCAAGTCCAAGCCCATTAAGTGTTAATGGAATTGGAATAGGGAAGGGGTTGATATCCAACCAAGCTAACTAATTCAAAGATGGTGGCTTCTTATATTCAAAGATGTGGAATTCCATGTCTTTAGTTGACTTGGAATGTTGACTTTGAATGGTGACTAGCAATTGTTGCTAGGCATGACAAATGTGTCACCAATGGATTATTTAATTAATAAGAAATGTGTATATTAGAGAGACTAGTGCTGGAAATTTCGGCCAAGGAATTTATAAGAGAGAGTTTGGTTATTCAAACTAAAGAAAAGGCAAGAAAAAAGTGTCTTCTTCTTCCTAAGTTCTTGAGTGAACCTTTCAATATCACAAGTGTTGTGATATCTCTCTCTACACCATCATCCTTGTAAGCAAACACTAAGTTCCATAACCTTCAAATCAAAAGGCTTTCACAAGTTCTTGGATTCCATCAAGAGAGGCTTGTGTGGAGAGCTTATTGGTGCTTGAAGATCAACCAAGTTAAACCGTGTGTCACAAGCTAGAGGCTTCACATTTGGGGAGCTCGGAGCTAGTGGATCGCAACGATCAAAAACATATCGAGCGTTCTACAAACTAAGGAGTATTATAAGTTTTAATTATCTCTTAGTATGTAGGACTTGTAATTTGATTACATGCCTATTTAATTGTTGCAAAAATATTGTCCATAAAGCATGATATATTAGTTGTGTAAATTGCATGTGATTGGATCTTGTGGCATGAATAGTTTCTAACTTGGTGCAAGAGTTGCATGCAACTAAAAATTTTTTAAATTCCGCATATTTAGTTGCTTAGATCTCCATTCCCTTCAGGCGGGTTCAAAATGGTTCTTCCATTAATATGTGGCGAGATAATTGGATTCAAGATTTGAATTCCCAAAAGCCTTTAGTTCAAAGGCATTTTTCCAGGTGATGCTACGGTCCAAGAACTCATTGATCATGATCTCAAATGATGGAATCTTTCACTGCTTAATGAAATTTTTCTTCCTTTTGAAGTGGAGCCCATAAAGCATATTCCTTTGAACTTTCGACTGCCAGAACAAAAGTTATTTCAGATGGATTCCAAAGATAGCCATTATTTTGTTCGGTCAATATATCATTTAGCCTAACAGATGGCTGCAGTTGATCATCCCTCTTGTTTAGATTCTAGTGTTGTTGATATTCCTTGGAAGACTTAATATCCAGCTGAAGATCATAGTGTTTATTTGGTGCTTTTTATGTGATATTCTGCCTGTAGCTCAAAAATTAATGTCTTGTGGTATGCCAGTTATTAATGCATATCCCTTTTATGGTGCTTCAGAGGAGATAGTCGTCAATGTTTTTAAGCAGTGTCATGAGGTAAGGGGAGTATGGTTAGTTTCCCCATTGGCTCTTAGGGTTGATATATTTATCCAGAATGATGTTAGAGATTGGTTTAAGGGCATATTATCTTAGTTTAATACTCAGCAGGTTGAGCTCTTTGTTCAAATCCTTTAGAATATGTGGAACTCATGTAACCAAGTTGTTCATAAGGGCAAAAGTCTGCACTCTGTAGGCTTCATTACTTGGGGCTCAAGCTGTATCTCAACTATCTCAATACCAGTCCTGAGATGTGAAAGATAATTTTTTTCATATTAAGAATTATAATGGTTTATATACAAAGAATTTCTAACGGTAATATGTTAAATGGGTAACTACCCAATGATTCAGAAATCATTACTGAAATTATGCAGAAGTTAATAAGGTAATGTTGATAGCTCTAGTCCATGAGGTACAGCAAGGTTTGCCTTTAATCACCACTCTTATCGGCGTTGGCAGCCTCCTCCGATAAACGTTCTAAAGCTAAATGTCGATGCAACTGTAGATGCTTTTTGACAAATATGAGAAAAGTTCATGTCCTAAACCCCAAAGATCCAAGTCCAAAGAGGAGAGTCCACATGGGAAATCAATTATCAATAAGGATAAAGAGATCTAATTGGTAATGAATTAGGACTCATATAATACTAATCTAAATAGGACTAGGTATGTCCCTCTTATGCCTATATATAGGCTCATATTTCTCTTAATTCATCGATCTTATATAAACTCTCTCTAACTTAAGCATCGAAGAGCCTACGGATCGAAGATCTTAAGTTCATCTTAGTTTTCTTTATGCTTGTAGGTACAAGAAGGAAGTTCATATTCATCAATTGGCACCGTCTGTGGGAAAATTACTTCCCCAATTTATAATGTTCGTAATCTAATTCTATAACATATGATATTCTATATACAACTCTCGTATATACATGGCATCTTCTTTAACACGAAGGTGGTCTTCTCAAGCCCCCAAAAGGGTTCCCCAAATAATATCATTTGTATACTCTGGACAAGCCTAAAAGTTTCCTCAAAGTGCCCTCCTTGACCTAAAAAGATCAATCATGCAACAATAAATACCATTATAGTCGGAGCAACGAGCATCTGGCCAGCAACTTCTATAAGCAGAAACCTTTTGCCAAGTCTGTTAACGCATAAAATTGTAATCAATGTCGAAACCACATTAATGGAGTCAGTGACTATAGCTGATAATAGTGAAGCATTGTTCCCATACATCAAATTCTAAACCATAGACAACTTGCACATTACCATGAATGTTAGCTTGTGCATCAATGATGGTGCAAATCATCTGTATAATGACAAAAAGAAGGAATTAAGATTCATCAAATGATCTAATTTTAATGATATTCTCATCAGAATGCCTTTCGATCTATTATACAGAAGTTGGTTTTCTTTGATTTCCGGTGAAAGTTTTTACTCAAAAGTATATGATTTGCAAACCTATTTACTGGAACGCTCTAGTTCATACTCATAGATGAAATTTTGACAATATTACATGTCTACCAACCGCCAATGTGATTTTGACAATATTAGAGTGGTTGATTCTGGCACCAAAACTTCTGCACTTTGTAAAATTGGACAGCTTTCTTTTAGTTTCTACCAAAAGAAGCTATTAAAAAACTATACATGCTACGTTCTTACAATGGCTTTCTCTTATGAGAGAGCTACACAAACAAAATTATTTTATGTTGCTAATCCACTTACCAAGCAATGGGTTATGCTCCCACCACCACCAATATCAAAGATTTTAAAAAAATATTGGCTTTACCTGTCATAACTATCGAGATCCACGATTCAAGATTATATTATACAAAACCTCATGTATACAATCCATACAACAAACCTAATAAAGTGGGCACCATTGATCTGCCATCTGAATGGCGTAGATGTATTAGAGAATATATTGAAGAAAATCAAAGCAAAATTTATTTTTATCAATTCACTAAAACTGACAATAGCTGTACATGTCACATGTTTCTACAAGTATAGGAGCTTGATGACTATAAAAATAGCAAATGGTATTTTATAAACAAGATTTCTTTTGGTGCTAAAATATCACAACTTGTCGAGGAAGGGACTACCAAGAACCCTACGCATCGCAGCTCTTGAGGAAATTGATAAGGACATAGCTTACATTTGGATGTGGAAGCATGTTTTCAGGTGTAACATAAAGACAAGAATGGTGAAACTCATCATCAGTGATAATGTACCACGTGGCTATCTCCATGTGGATGAATCCTTGAAATAAAATAATTAAAGATATTGGCTATTAGAATATGTTAAGCCCTCCATCAAAGACGCAGTTGCAGAACTTTTTAGGAGTACAGAATTACTCAACTCTCAGCATCCACAAACAGGAAAACTTTATTATGATGATAAGGGAATGATATACTTTATTAGGATAAGAAGGACTGGAATTGGGTCTGATTAGGCCACTCTAGTAATTTTGCTCCAAGTATGCAAACTTGCTAAATAATGGAACATTATTCAAAATGACAATAAGACATCACCATTTTATCTAAGAATCATGGATGATCTAGTATACCAATGTATTGCCACAGAAGGTAAATGTTGTTTTCTTATAGATAAAAAATAATGGCTCATGAGCCGAAGCAGTAAAAATTGTGCTTTTATAGATTTTCCATACGAACTGGGGCATGAATTTCCCTCATTGAAAAGGGCTTTTTCTTCAAAAATGGACCTCTCAAGGTTCACGAAAATGAACCTCTTAAGGTCACAAATGAACCTCTCAAGGTTCACAAAAATGAACCTCTTAAGGTCACAAATGAACCTCTCAAGGTTCATAAAAATGAACCTCTTAAGGTCATAAACGAACCTCTCAAGTTTCACAAAAATGAACCTGTTAAGATTACAAATGAACCTCTCAAGGTTCACGAAAATGAGCCTCTTAAGGTCACAAACGAACCTCTTAAGGTTCACGAAAATGAACCTCTCAAGGTTCACAAACGGAAACGAACCTCTTAAGGTCATTACATACGAACCTCTCAAAGTTTAAAACAAATAAACCTCTTAAAGTCATTGCATACGAACCTCTCAAGGTTCAAAAACATACGAACCTTTCAAGGTTCAAAAATAAATGAACCTCTTAAGGTCATTACAAACAAACCTATCAAAGATTCAAAACAAACGAACCTCTTAAGGTCATTACATACAAATCTCTCAAGATTCAAAATAAATGAACCTCTTAAGGTCATTACATACGAATCTCTCAAAGTTCAAAAACATACGAACCTCTCAAGGTTCAAAAACAAACAAACCTCTTAAGGTCATTACAAACAAACCTATCAAGGTTTGAAAAATACGAACTTTTTAAAGTCCAACAAAATAAATGAGTAACATAAAGTTTTTTGTCAAAACCTCATTTTTGAACATAAATATTCGACCTTATTGGGGAGGAACAACACTCGAAGGCAGTGTTATCATCTATAACAAACACTACTCGTAAATACTCATCAATTGTAAGTAGCCATTGGTACGAATATCAATGTATGACACTCTTACAACACGCTCGTACAAAGTCTCATATAACGCAATGATAATCGAGTGCATTCAAATAATACTCATGTAATAAGGCATTACCGAAAGGAATAATCGATTTGATAGTCGAGCATCCTTATAAAGAATGAGCAATTCGATGCTCGTAGAGTGTGAGCTTCTTTATGTTCGTAGAACCCGAATGATTTGTTGTTCATTGGCAATAAAATTTCTCATTGCGGATCTCGTAATAAATCAACAATGAACTACTAAGCTCCGATGCATATAATATACAAGTATCACGAAGCTTATGAGAAATGAACAAGTTCTTAAAAATTATAAGAAACGAATAAGTGTTTCACAGTACTGGAAAGGGCTTTCAGTAAAGGTACAAATCTTAGAATTTGCAAAGGGCGAGTATCTCGACACTCGTGAATTTTTGCTTGAAATAAGCAGTCAGAATGAAGAATCATTTTTTATCAAACATAAATATTTGATACCATTGGGGGGGACTTCTGATAAATATGAGAAAAGATCATGTCCCAAACCCCAAAGATCCAAGTCTAAAGAGGACTCTATGTCTACATGGGAAATCAATTATCAATAAGGATAAAGAGATCTAATTGGAAATGAATTAGGACTCACATGATACTAATCCGAATAGTACTAGGTATGTTCCTTTTATGCCTATATATAGGCTCATATTTCTCTTAATTCATCGATCTTGAATAAACTCTCTCTAACTTACTCTCTCTCTTAATTCATCTTAGTTTTCTTTATGCTTGTAAGTACAAGAAGGAAGTTCACATTCATCACTTCTCAAGGTAAAGCTGGTCTATGGTTAGTCATTCATAATCATGAAGGTCAGGTTATGGGCTCTCCAGGTATTCCTTGTCAGTTGGGTGATGGAGTTTCTCAAATGAAAGCTCAAGCTGTACTTGCTAGTCAGTATTATACTTCTGACTTGGGATTAGTGGAATCTGATTGTAAGATGGTTGTGAGGCGTGTTCATCAGTACTTGGCTGGGTTCAAGGGACGTGACTCTCTGAGTTTGGTTTTTGAAGATATTGCTCATATATCTCGTTCTTTCTCTTCAATTGCTTTTAATTTTGTTTTTCGCTATAGTAATAATATTGCTCATAGATTGGGCAAATGGGCTCTCAATTTGCAGGAAAAGGTTAACCTGGTTGAAGATGTTCCTTTTGTTGTCACTGATTGTATTTTTGAGGATTTTCCTCTTTCTCATTAATGCATTTTCAGTAAGTGCTTTCCTATCAAAAAAAATATATACTTATTTAATTATATACATAGTACGTATTATATGTACTGATAGATAAAGATAGTCAATAGCCGTAATTAAATAAAAATTAATCTAACAGTTCTAATTATATTTGTATAGAAACAAATATGTGTAACGTAGAATGAGTCATTAAAGATACAACAGATAGCGGTGTGCTGGAATTAGAAGTGAGCACTGGTTCAGTTCAAATTAACCAAAAAAACCAAACCAAATTTAGTCTAATTTAGATATTTTAAAACTGAACTAGATTTGGTTAAATTTAATTTTCAGCAAAAAAGTTCAGTTTAACTAAATCAACTGAATTTTATTTATTTTATAACGTATGTGTGTATATATATATATATTTATGTATATATAAACATATAAATTGTTAAAAAGTAAAATTATTAAACCAACCAACCAAAAACAAATTGAATTAGTTCGGTTTGATTACATACCACCGTTTCATTTGGTTGAGTTCTTTATTTTAATTCTATCCTTAAATTTTAAAGATTTAGTTGAAAATCAAACCGAAGCAAATGATGCTTACCCATATCTGAAATAGGGAGAATCCTCCAATCATAAAATCTCCCAAATTAAATACAAAATTAGAAATTTTAATTTTGAGATGTTTAAAATATTTTCAAAAATCGGTATTTTTCATTTTTAATTTGAATCTGTCTGAGTTTATCTCAAAATAAAAAAAAATAAATAAACAAAAATTATATTGAGGCCCAATTTGATTTTTTTAAAAAAATCAGGCCCATTTCTAAACCCATGAATCAATATGTGCTCAAATTAACTTGTAAGTTTCCAAAGGAGTGTTCCTCGTCAAAAAGGAAAACGCCTTCTTCTTTTTTTTCTAATTTTTTTGACAATGAATTGCACATCACTTTTTTTCCCATTATTATATTGCTATACCAGTTGAAAAATTCATTACATTATCTATCAATTTAAAAATTCATTATTTTCAAGATTTGTGTTATTATAAGTTGGATATTACATATTTTGTGTTAAATGTTCATTCATACTCAATTGAAGAAATGCATATTTTGCCCCTTGCACTTTTATTATTTTTGATAATTGTCACTTACTTTTTATTGGCCAAATGCATAATTTTACCATTGAACTTTACACAATTAACTTTTAACAACTTTCAACTTTCATTATCTTCTATTTAACCTTTAAATTTATATTTTGATCCTATTTAGCCCTTGTAATAAATAAAATTAACATTTTTTTTAATAATATTTTTTCTAACTTTTTTATATTAATTTTTAATTTTTAATTTTATTATTTTTAAACTAATTTTTAGCATTTTATGTGTTCTAAATCATTTAAAATTAAATGGTTATCCATTTCGATATTGTATGAGTTAAACAGAATTAAAGAGTACAAATTTAAGGGTGAAAAAGGTTTAAAATAAAAGTTTAAATGTTGAATAGAAAATAATAAATGTTGAGTGATGCTATAGATCAATCGTGTAAAGTTCAGGGGGTGAATTTATGAATTCAACCCTTTTTTATTTGTATATATTGAATCCCTTTACTTTTATATTTGTTAAAATTAAATTCTTATGTTAAAAAATATATAATTGCTGTTGCTATTAGAAAACAAAATTTGATTTTAATCACTATATGATTAATTAAAATTTTACATTAAGTCCACATATTTTTAACTTTTGATAAAAATAAATCTTTAGTTTTTATTTTTGTTACTAAAAAATCTCCTTTAATTTTTATACATTTAATAAGTATTTTAATTATGAAAAAATGATTTGTTTGATCCTAGACTTTGGACCAATTATCAAATATATCTTACTTTTGAAATCATATCAAAAAAAAAATTTAATTGTAAAAGTTGTGTCAATTTTATCTAATTATTTTAATGATCTAATTTTATTTTTAAAAATTACTTTTAGATTCTTGTAAAATAAATTTGACACTTATTAAAAAATTTATCCTTTTTTATAAGAAAAAAATGTAAAATATACTTTCAAGTCCAAATCTTACCACCTTAAAAATGAATTCAAAAATCTATTTCTAAATATTTTCATAAAGTTTTAATTTTTCACTCAAAAGCCTTACATTTTAACTATTTTAAATTTACTTGTCAACTTTCACCGGTGTTATTTAGAAAATTTTAATAGGCATCGAGTAAAAAGATGAAAGAAAGAAGTAAAAGATAGAATTTGAGATATTAAGTATTAATAAAAATATAAAGAAAATTATCAAAAAATATAAACTAATAAAAAATTTTGAAAATTTTCATTATTATTTATACTGATAGTTAAAAATGTTTACTTTATATTTTTCTTATTTTCATTAATATTAATAAATAAAAAATTGATTTGCAAGTTGTGCTTTTTTAAAATTTTCATTAAAAAGTTGAATTTTAATAAAATTTAAAATTTAATTTTGAGAGTGGTAAAATTAATATATGGAAGCATTTTTTTACATTTTGTGTTTTTTCTTGTAAAAAAATTAATAATTAACAAATTTATTTTATAGGGAATTGAAATTAATTTTGAAAATATATTTAGATCCCTAAAATAAAATTACATAGAATTGGCATAACTCATAAAGTTAGAAAAGCAAACTGATACTTTCCTAAAAAAAAAAAAAGTAAACTGATACAATTTTAAAATTAGAATTTAATTGATAATTGGCCCTAAGTTAAGGATGAACCTAATTATTTTTCCTCTAATTAATTATTAGCGTTTATATATTGAGCATAAATTTCTAATTTCACCAATCCAAAATTCTATTTTAAATAATTTATAATTAAAAAAAAATTAAAAATAATTTGTTTTTTATTTCTTAAACTTAGAATTGTTTAGAATTATTTCATTTAGTAAATGTCACATGTCTCTTTTTAATTAGATAAAGGTTTTTTATTATTTATTAAAGTATTTTTATATGTTAATGAATATAACTTTGTTTGAGAAATTAAAATTTTAGTTTTAATTAATATCTTATTACTTAATTAAAATTAAAAATTAAAATTAAGTAGTACCATTCTACTCAAAAATAATATTTCCATATCAAAATTATTTTAAAATTACTCTAAATTAAACTTCTTAAATAAGGTTGAAAATAAGTACGTGTAATAAGTAAAAATAGTATTAAAAAAGTGGTAGATATGATGTGGTAGAAAATTATGTCTTTGACTTTGAAAATTATATCTTTATAGATACAGTAGTAGACAAATGTTTTTTAGTAGATAAAGTTTTGTAGTAGAAAAAAGTCTTTTGTAATAAATGTAAGGTAGAAAAGTAAGTCTTTGAAAAAATATCCTTGTGATATATGTCTCGTAGAAAAAGGTCTATAAATAGCAAGTACCTCAGCTTGTATGAGGATCGAAAAAATTTCATATTAATAAAAATTCTATGTTATCAATAATTCTCTGTGAGTAGAAAGCTATTTCTAAAAGTTCTCCTCCCTCTCCATTTATGATCCTTTATTTAAATATGCATGGATTTTATTTATCACAGTATTGATTCATCTACTTCCTTATTTTTATAATAATATATTAATTACTCCTCCTACCCTACCCCATAGGAAGTACGAGCTTCTTTACTGTAGTGTCAGCTACTAGAGTATTCTTTTTACAATCAGGATAATAATATTTTTCTTCTGACAACATCAGTCTACAATTTTATTTATGTGCTTCGTCTGAGGCCATAACTTTTCCTTCTAGAAAAGATCTGTACCAGGCTTCTATCTTTCTTGGTCTGTTGATCTGTTTCTGACTGCTTTTTGAATAGATAAGCTTTCTGTTGTCAAAATAATATTCCCAGTGATGAGATTCTATTGCCATCTTTAATTCTTCATACAAAACTTTCATACTGACAGATTTGATATGAGGAACATTATCCCATAGCTTATCTTCTGTGATTAGTTTTGCTTGTTCTTCCATTAGTAAGGTTTTTTAGTTGTACCAAACTTTACTATGGACATAGGCTGTAACCATGACTAATCTTTGCCAAATTCTAGA
>CATIWO010838853.1:0-13554 GCA_949673435.1 Macaranga tanarius | reverse complement strand
AATGTAGAAGATGAGGGCAATTTTGTCCAAGTAAAATTTTATATATTTTTTATTTAAGGTAGCATATGTGGCAGTTGATGTGGCAGTTGACTAAGACAACAATGGAGCCCACTTGATCTGACTAAGCACCTAATCAGCACTTAATCTACCAAAAACACTGCATTAATATGTTTTTTTAAAGTTCAGACACTTGATTGCAAAAAAAAAAAGTTTAGACACTCAAATAGAAAAAACTGAAAAGTTCAGACACTAAATTTGTAATTTTTCCATAGTTAAATGGTATTATATATATGTGGATTTAATAGATAAATCTAAATCTAATAGAGGAGAAAGAAAATAAAAAATGTAATTACAATTATTATTTAACGTGTCTCACTTGCTGTAATTGGGAAGTATGGTTCACTCTCTTAAATTTGGGGTAAATTGATAAAATTGGAATCTTTTCGAATGAAATAGCTAAAAAAGTTAATTTTGGGGTTAATTGCACCTTGGATGATAGTTTAGGGGCTGAATTGCCACTTTAGCCAATACCTTATTAATAATCGTTTTTAGGTTTCATTAGTTTTTTTAGGCATAATACATCCACAGCCCCATGTACTTGTCACTTTTTGTCAGTTTGACACCTCTACTTATAGCTTTATCATTTCAACACATGAACTTGCCTAAAATGTAATTTTTAAATCTCTATTATCACATGTGGCATGAAATAGTGAATCAACATGTTCCACATATTAACAGTTTGACTGACCAAAACTTGCAAGTAGAGGTGTTAAACTGACAAAAAGTGGTAAGTATAGGGGTAGTAGATGTGTTATATCATTAGATTAGTATATTTTAGGCAAAAAGTGGTAAGTTCAAGTGTTGAAATGGTAAAATTGTAAGTTGAGATGTCAAATTGACCAACTGTGCCAAGTGCAGGGGACTGCAGATATATTATGCCATTTTTTTTATAATGTAATGTTAATATAATATGAATTTTTAATAATAAAAACATTTTCAGTGATTTGGCATAATAATTTTGATTAAAAAAAACTCAATAATAATTCAAATATTTATTTTAAATTTAAGAAATTAAATAGATCGGAAAAGAAGTGTAAGAAAATATAATATAAGTGGCTATAATATGTATTGTTGGAGTTTAAAAACCACATATTGAGTAAGAGATAGAGATGTAAGGTATATAATATAAATGATTATAGTATGTGGTGTTGTGGTTCAAAATCTCGTATTAAAAAAAAAAATGAAATGAGAGATAGTGAATAATCTACAAAATCATCATGTGATACACTCAAATTAATTAGCCCTTTGGTTAGCCTAACTTTTAAGCTGAATTTGAGTTCGTTTAAACTTGACTAAGCTGAGATTGGGCCTTTTAAGAGCCGAGCTTGAGCTGAAAAGTTGAAAAAGTTTTTGACCTTAAGCTCGGTAATATTTGACAATCTGAGCTCAAGTTTAGAAAAATTTAACTTAACTTGATTACACCTTTAGTTATAACACTACAAGAAAATTTGCGTCTAAAGATGGAAAATTCCGTCACTAAATAGAGAATTCAAATTAATGACGAAAGAATTTGCGACGGAACTAAATTTATCACTAATTTTGGAGGGAAAGGTTGGCACGGAAATTGTGATGAAATAAAGACAAAAATTAAAGACAAAATTACGTTCTATCTTAATTCCATCACTAAAATTGGCGCAAATAATTTAAGATAGATTAGAGACAGAAAATTCTGTCTCAATTTAAAGATGGAAAATATTTGTCTATAATTAGAGATGGAATAACAATTCCATCTCTAATTGCTATTCCGTCTCTAATTAGAGATGGAATAATAATTCCGTATTTATTGCGTCTCTAATTAGAGATGGAATTTAAAATGAAATATTTTTCCATCGTTAATTAAAAATGGAATTAGAGACGAACAAATTTTTTTTTTTTTTGTCTCTAATTAGAGACAGAATTAAAAACAGTAATTTTCAATTCTAATTATTTAAATATACTAATTATTAATTATAACAAACAATATGAATTATTATTTATTAATTGATAAATATAAAACTTCAAAGTTTAAATTTTAAAATATAAACTAAAGTCATCTTATTTATTATAATTCATACATAACATGTAGTACATTATCAATAGAAACATTTGTATGTAAACTTTATAATTATTTAATAATTCACGTGTTTTATTTAAATTTAATGATAAATATAATAAAAATCATTTTTTCTCACCCTTTTTTTATTTATATTTGTTTTACCATGTTTTATATATTTACTTTTTAGATCGTTTATTTGATTTTATTTTTTTCTCTTCCTGTTTAAACTGAGACAATATTTAGATGGAGGATAGAAAAGGAAAATAATGGTAAGGTAAGATAATTAGGTTCTTATTGGATAATTAAAGTTTTAAATCAATACTTATTTAAATTAGTAGCATTTTCTTTGGAAATATGTTTGTTTATACTAATGATACTTAGATGAACTTTATAAGAGGTGATATAATTGATGTTATTATGATACATGCGTGTTATTATTATAAAAAATAATTTTTTAAAAATTTATTTAGATAAAAATATTTATTTTAATAAATTCAAGTAGACATTAAAAGTATTCTTTATTTTTATGAGACGTACTTAAGACTATAAATTCAAATAAAAACGGAATTAAGACGTCATTATTTTATTTTTAAATAAATTCAAATAGATATTTATTATTAAGTCAAAAAATATTATAAATTCAACTTTTTGTTATCTAAATGAATATTTATTATTATTCAAAATATATAATTAAGCTAATTAATAAGTTAAATTAAACTATTATATATGGTTAACTAAGTTAATTGATTGTTAAAACTATATATTTTAACATATAATTTTTTCTTTTCCAATTAAATATATTTTTTGTATTTCAACTAATTATCTATTAAATATCTAAATAATTATTTAATTCTAATTAATTTTATTATATAAAATAAATAAATTTACTTTACAGATGGAATGAGAAAAATAAATCCCTCTATAAATATTTTTATATAAATAGATAATTAAAAACCTTACTCTTTTTCAAAATTTTTCAACTCCTCTTTTTTCTCCTTTAAGTCTCTAACTCTACCATTTTTAATTTTTTTCAGCCTCCCTCTTTTTATCTCTTACTGCTCCTCTTTCTCCTCCTTCTCTCTTTTTCTTTTTTCCCTTTAATTATTGATAGTATGCAAAATAGCATAATCATTTAGGATCATTTTGTTGACTTTTTCATTATTTTGCATTTGCATTATGTTTAAATTATTGCATTATTGTTGTTATTTGTGTATTTTATATTATTTATATGATTTGTAGATTATTTTCGGCTAATCTTATATTTAAAGTTGCATTGGAGTGCATTGAAGTGAAGTTTGGTGTTCAAAAAGTCAAAAGAAGCAAGCTAGGAGGCGTGCCGACTCGAAACAGCAAGCGTGCATGCCGAATCGTCCCTTGGTGCTGACTCGTCCATGCCAACTCGAGCCAATCCATGAAGCCTGGTGCCGACTTGTGCCACCGTGCTGAGTCGTGACAGAGGGCATGTGTGCCGACTCCCACTCGACTCAGCACGGTGGTACCGAGTAGTTTAGGTATCCATTTTTGACACCCTTTTACATTTGACCCCTTTTTGAAAGTGTACGAATCATAGACATCAGAAAACACTTAGTTATATTTTTAAAGTATTAGTATTGTTTAGTTTTTATTATTAGTGCAATTCTAAGTTTCAAGTGAAGAACATTCAAAGAAGCCAAGGATTCATCAAGAAGGCTATCTACATTCAAGTTTTATCTTTCTCTCTATTAGTACTTGATGTTTTATTTTCCTTCTTGTTGTTGTTTAATTATGTTTAATATGTACCTTGGCTAAGTCATTGTAGTTAGAATTGCAAGGAAGAATGAATCAATGAACTACATTTTATCTTTTATATTATATGAATGATTTAGTTTTAATTGTGAGTTTGAATGTGTTGTGTATGATTGGCCACCATATATGAATTGTTAATCAAATGTATATAATGAGAATTAATGTATTTTAGTAGAAATACAATTAGAATTATTTAAAGGTTAAAGAATTACTTGGAGACAAGGATTTCTCTTTAAAGGATTAAAGAAATGATATGGTATTTGATAGTTTTTATTTATCTCTACAATGTCATGAGAGTGCTTATAGACTCTAAATGAAAATGCCCTTAATTGACAATGAGAATTGCTTTTAAGGACTTTAGGCTTAATTGACAATGAGAATTGCTTTTAAGAACTTTTGATAATGTTCTCTAATCATTGCATGTAATTATTTGTTTATTACTTTGTAGTTCTGGATAATTTCTGAATTGTAGTTCTAATGAACATAATTTGAACTTGTTGCTATAAAAAAATTAGTTTAGTTAGTGTAGTTAGTATTTGTTTAATAAATTTAGAATAATTAGAACAATTTAACATCTTCATTGTTATTATTTGCCTATCTATCTAACTATCTATCCAGTTAATATAAGATTGCTCTAAATTCTCGTGTGTTCGACACCTTACTTACTCTATATTTAGTCTTAGAGACTAGGGTATTATATTTGACCCACTTCAAATTTTGGCATCGTTGTCGTGGAATTTGTTTAGAATTTTTATTAACTTAGGTTAGAGAAAGGTTGTTTTATGCCTTAATTTTATTTCTATTTTTATAGTTTTATAATTATTATTTAGTTGTTGTTGTTTGATTTTGATTCTACTCACAATGAGGTTTAGTAGAAGTACTAGTGATATTTTGCACTTTGATCCTGAAATTGAACTAACTTTATGTGCTTTATGCAGGGAACAAAGATGAAGAAGAGTGAATCAATAAAATTTGAACATCATGACTGAACCGGAGAGACGTACTTTGGGCAATTTTGCTATGCCCGACATAACATGTAATTTTAGAGGAATTGTGGCTCCATCAATAGCCAACAATAACTTCAATATTAAACCAAGTATCATATAAATGGTGCAAAATAATCAATTTGGAGGTCTACAAGGAGAGGATCCATATGCTCATATATTAAATTTTCTCAATGTGTGTGCTACCTTCAAGATCAATGGAGTGACGGATAATGCAATAAGGCTTAGGCTTTTTCCATTTTTAGTTAAGGAAAAGATACAACTATGGTTTGCTAGTTTTCCTAGTGAATCAATCATAACTTGGGACCAATTGTAGCAAGCATTTCTCTACAAAGTACTTTCCACCATAAATGGCCGCCAAGTTTCGCAATGAGATTACAACTTTCAAGCAAAATGGAAGTAAGATAATCTATGCGGCTTGAGAGAGATTCAAGGAGCTTCAAAGGTAATGTCCGCACCATGGCTTGCCCGATTGGATGATCCCTCAAATTTTCTATAATGGGTTGCCGATGAGAATAGAAATATTGTCAATGTAGCCTCTAGTGGGAAATGGATGGATAAAATGACTAAGGAAGCTATTATTTTACTTGAAGAGCGTACATCTCAAGGATACATGGGTGATGAGCCAACAATGGTAAAAGCAAGAGGAGTTTTGGAGCTTGACACCATCAACTTATTGAGTGCTAAGGTAGATGCTCTCATTAAGTTGGTAAGTAAATCTCAAATTAATTCTATTGAAAATGCTAATATTGCTTGTGAGCTTTGTGGAGGATCTCATTCATATTCTCAACACAATATGAATTCTAATGCAAATGAGAATATGAGTTATGTGCAAAGGGCTTTCAACCAAAGAGGGGGGCTAAATTCAAACACATATAACCCTTAATAGAGAAACCATTTTGGATTTTCTTGGTCAAATCCATCCTCTCAACTAAACCCTCCATTTAACCTAAATTTTCCTAAACCACAAAACCCACCCGGTTTTCCTATAAAACTAAATCATCCTTCTTTTAATCCACCACCACCACTAAAGTCAAACTTAGAAGGTCTTATAGAGCAATTCATAAACCAATAATCAACCACCAATAAATAACATGGGGACCAATTCAAGTAACTCAATGCAAGAATTAATTAACTTATTTCCCATAATCGCATCCTTGAAAACCAAATTGTTTAACAAGCCTCTTCAACCCTTCAACCTTTAGGAAGACTACCTAGTCAACCTGAATTTCAGCCTAAGGAATCTTGTCAAGTTATAAACTTGAGAAGTGGTAAGGAAGTTGGAAGTGCTTCATCAAGTAAGAAGAAGGTTGTGAATGAGGATAATGATGAGGGTGTGGTGGATGAAAAACTAGATGATGGTGTGAAGCATGATAAGAATGATAGGTGTGGTGTGGAAGGGAAGACTACTCAAGAAGTACCAAGTAAGAAAGATGAACCTAAGGTTGACCTTAGAACCTTACCTTTCCCTCAAAGGTTCATAAGGTGCAATCTTGACAAGCAATTTGGTAAATTTCTTGATGATTTGAAGGACATAACTATTACCATACCTTTATGGATGCCATTAGAGATATGCCCTCTTGGGGTAATTTTTAAAGGACATTATGAATCACAAGGGTAAGGTTGAAGAGTATAGGCTTATTTCACTTGTTGAAGAGTTTAAGGCAATGTTCACAAAGACTCCACCAAAACTCAAAGATCTAGGTTGCTTTACTATTCCTTATAGAATTGGTGATATTGCATTTAACAAAGCTTTGTGTGATATAGGTGCAAGTGTGAGTTTAATGCCTTATTCCATATACGAGAAGATAGATGTTGGTGATTTGAAGCCTACTACCATTTATCTTTCTATGGTGAATAAATCTATTAAATATCCACTTGGTGTGCTTAAAAATGTACCCATTAAGGTGGGTAAGTTTATTATTCCTACAGATTTTATAGTAAAGGACATGGAGGAAGACCCCTAAAATTCATATATTGTTGGGGAGGCCATTTTTAGTGACCGCAGGTATGGTCATTGACATGAAAAATGGTACAATTAAGATCAAAGTGAATGATGAGTCTATAGTTTTTTATGTCTTCAAGATGATTAAGACAACACCACCTATTAAAGTTTATGAAAGGATTAATTCACTTGATATCATTGATGAATGCGTGAATGATGTTGTCCATGATTGTGTAGGTCAAAACCCTTTAGCAATTTGTATATCATAAGGGGCTGATGAGAAATGTTTCAACAAAGAGGTTGTAGCTTGTGTAAGAATGTTAGAATTAACTCCATATGCTTCTCCTTATAGGTGTCAAAGATTTGAACCACTAAAGAAGGAGGATGATCCTAAGCCTTCCTCACCAAGTGAAACACCCAACTTGGAGCTTAAGCCTTTGCCTTCCACTCTAAGGTACATATTTCTTAATTTTAAATCTCATTTTCCTTTTATTGTCAATTTATTATTACCTAATGATGAGTTAAATGCTTTGTGTGATATTTTGAATAAACATAAGGGTGTGATAGGATATTTAATTAATGATTTAAAAGGACTAAGCCTGACTATTTGCATACATAGAATCCTTTTAGAGGATGATGCCAAGCCTACCATAGAAGCTCAAAGGAGGCTAAATCCCACTCTTAAGGAAGTGGTTAGAAAGGAAGTGATTAAGTTGCTTGACAATGGAATCATATATTCCATTAGTGATAGTAAATGGGTAAGCCCTATTCAAGTTATTCCTAAAAAGGTTGGCTTGACCGTTGTGCAAAATGAACAGAATGATTTAGTGCCTACTAGAACTATCACGGGTTGGCATATGTGTATTGACTATAGAAAATTAAATAAAGAAACTAGGAAAGATCATTTTCCATTGCCTTTTATTGATCAAGTCCTAGAGAGATTAGCCAATTTTTCTTATTTCTATTATTTTGATGGCCTTGGTGGCTTTTATCAAATTCCTATTCATCCCGATGACCAACCTAAGACTACTTTACTTGTCCATATAGTACTTTTGCCTTTAGGCGTATGCTTTTTGGTTTATGCAATGCGCTCGCTACTTTTCAAAGATGCATATTTTTAATATTTAGTGATTTAATAGATGATTGTGTGGAGGTTTTCATGGATGACTTTAGTGTTTATGGATCTAACTTTGTAAATTGTCTAGAAAATATTTTTAAAGTCCTTGATAGGTGCAAAGAGCATAAACTAGTACTCAATTGGGAGAAGTGCCACTTCATGGAACAAGAAGGGATTGTTCTTAGGCATTTAGTCTCACAAAGAGGTATTGAAGTTGATAGAGAAATGATAGAAGTCATTGCTAATTTTCCACCTCCAAAGTGTATAAAAGATATAAGGAGCTTTCTTGGACATGCGGGTTTTTATAGAAGATTCATCCAGGATTTTTCCAAGATAGCAAAGCCATTATGCAAACTACTTGCCAAGGAGGCTATTTTTGAGTTTGACGATACATGTATGGATGCATTTGGAACTATGAAGAAAGCTCTTATTTCATCACCGGTTTTGCAGCCACCTAATTAGGAGCAACCATTTGAGATCATGTGTGATGCAAGTAATTTTGCGGTTGGGGCTGTTTTGGGGCAAAGAAAAGAAGGCAAGCCTTATGTGATTTATTATGCTAGCAAACTACTTGATGATGCTCAAATTAATTTTCCACCACAGAAAAAGAGTTGGTTGCTATTGTTTATGCATTTGACAAGTTTAGAGCATATCTTATGGGGCAAAAGGTCATTGTATATTCTACCCATGATGCCCTCAAGTATCTTCTAAGTAAGAAAGATGCAAAACTAAGGCTCTTAATGTGGATTCTAATGCTTCAAGAGTTTAATTGGGAAGTGAGAGTTAAGAAGGAAGTGAGAATATCATTGCAGATCATCTATCAAGGCTAGATCATTAGGGATTACACAAAAATGATGATGGGGTGCCGATCAATGAGACATTTTATGGTGAACATCTTCTTACTTTGGTATCTAAAAAACTTCCATGGTTTGCAGATTTTGAAAACTATCTTATGAATGGTGTTCTTCCTTATGGGCTAGATTATTGCCAAAATAAGAAATTTTTGCATGATAGTAAGTTCTACTATTGGGAGGAACCATTGCTTTACAAGAGATATGGAGGAACCATTAGAAGGTGCATTCCTCAAGATGAAGTCCAAGATATTTTGAGACATTGTCATTCCTTGGATGTAGGTGGACACTTTGGTGAATCAAAGACAATCTCTAAGGTACTTCAATCTGATTTTTAGTGGCCTACTTTATTTATGGATGCTAGAGATTTTGTGCTTACATATGATAGGTGCCAAAGAATGGGTAATTTATCTAGGAAACATGAGATGACTTTGAAATGAATTCTTAAAGTTGAGATTTTTAATGTTTGGGGCATTAACTTCATGGGACCTTTTTCTAGTTCTTTAGGCTATAAGTATATATTAGTCATGGTTGATCATGTCTCAAAGTGGGTGGAAGTAATAGCCACCATTACTAATGATGCAAAGCTTGTTAAGAAGATGCTAAAGAAAATTATTTTTCCAAGGTTTGGCACTCCTAGGGCATTAATTAATGATGGTGGTTCATATTTTTATAATCATATGATTAAAACTCTTTTGAAGAAATATGGGGTAACACACAAGGTGGCTACTCCATATCACCTACAAATAAGTGGGCAAGTTGAGGTGAGTAATAGAGAGATCAAATGGATTTTTAAGAAAATGGTTTCTTCTTCAAGGAAAGATTGGGCATTGAAGTTAGATGATGCCTTATGGGCATATAGGACAGCCTTTAAAACACCCATTGGCCTTACTCCTTACCAATTAATCTATGGGAAGTCTTGTCACTTGCCCGTAGAACTTGAGCATATGGCATATTGGGCAATAAGGGATTTGAACTTTGATTTGAAGAAAGCGGGTATGAAAAGGCTACTTCAACTCAATAAATTGGAGGAGTTAAGAATGAATGCTTATGAAAATGCAAAGTTGTATAAGGATCGTACTAAATTGTGGCATGATAAGCATATAGCTAAGAAAGAATTTCATGAGGGAGAATTTGTTCTACTTTACAACTTTAGGTTGAAATTGTTTCCTGGTAAGTTGAAGTCAAGATGGTCGGGTCCTTTCAAGGTTATCAAAGTTCATCCTTATGGAGCAATTGAAATTGCTAATGATAAGGGAGAACTCTTTAAGGTGAATGGCCATCTTCTCAAGCCTTATTGTGGGAGAAGCAATTGCTCCTAGGGAATCAATCTCTCTCTCTACCCCTTAGCCTCACAAAGGTATGGTCAAGCTATGGACCACTCAATGTAGCAAGCTATTACTTTCACATTTTATTTATTTCCCTTTATTATTTTCTTTTGTTTTATGTCTTTTTTCTTTTTATTACAATTTTTGTTTAAACTACATTGTAGTATTAGTAGCAATTCTTTCTTTAGTAGTATTTATTCTATTAGTAGTCTTTTTATTTTAAGTTTATTAGTATTTGTCCTTTAACTTATATTTTATACATATTAGTTTTCCTTTATATTTTTTATATTTTCCTTTCTTTATTTACACATACACATTATTTTTTACTTTCTTTACTGTCTTTATTTTTATTTTTATTATTGATTATAATTTATAATGTTTATATATTTTATAATTTAAAAAAAAAATTAATTTTTTCTTCGACTCTATGCCGAGTCGTTCCCCTGTGCCGACTTGTAATAGAGTCGAATGGTGCCGAGTCGGAACAAGCGTACCGACTCGACCCATCATGCTTGGCTCTATACCGAGTTAGCACATGGTGCCATCGTAACAGAGCCTAGGCGTGCCGAGTCGGCACATGGTGCCGACTCGTGCCCCTCTCTTACACACATAAACTTTTGTTTTTCTATTCACTTGTTTTATCTTCTTTGTAATTTTATATTATTTAATTTATTTATTTCCTATTTATTTCTATTATATTTTTTCTTTTTCCTTTTGTTTTTTTTGCATATTACAACTTTTAAATTTTGAATTATTTTTAAAAGGTCATGTCCTTTCCCAATAAAGGACACAACCTTTCACCCATTTTTATAACTTTTTGTCTTCTACTTATTTATAACTTCTTTGACTACTAATATTTTATTTCCTACTTCCATCTTTTTCACTTCTTCTTCTTTTTACACATCCTTTACATTTCTTTACTCTCATTCCTTACAAACTATTGCTTTTCTTTTCTCTACACCACTCTCTGCTTTCTTTATGTATATTTTAAGCTTTTTTTATTCTTATTCACTTACTCTATCTTTCTTTTCATTTTCTTTCACCCATAGCCGAAATTTCCTCATCCTCTTTTCTTCTTCTTTTCTTCTTCACTCTATTTTCTTTCTTTAAAATGGGTAAGACCAAGGGTTCTTCATCTTCAAGGCCAAGGAGGGATGATCAAGAGGAGGAGGAGCATCAAGAGGAGAACTTGTCACTCACATACAAAGCTAAGTTTCCTATCCTTTCCTATGATGAAGGTGATAGGTTTACTACTCTTAAGTTTAGAGAAATTGTCCCTTGCAAGTATATTCCTTCTTCATTGCTTCAAGATGTTAGTATGTAGAACTCATTTAATCAATTATTGACTAATTACGGCCTTAAGAAGTTTATTTCTATGTATGAACCTATATATGTTGAATTGATTACTGAATTCTACACATCTTTAGAAGTCAATCCTAATGATTCTCATATCCTTAAGTTTAGGTTGTTTCCTTAAGTTTAGGTTGTTAGGTAAACCTCACCAACTTACCTATGCCTTCATACAAAGGGTCTTTGGCTTTAAAAAAGATGGAATGTATAATATGACTAAATCATTTGATGTTGATGAATTTTGGATATTTTTAACTGATTTACCACCTCTCTTTTGACCAAAGAAGGGGAAGGCCATGTTTATCAAAGATTTAAAGTTTTGGCTATTGCATAAGGTTCTTTATTGTGTTGTCTTTCATAATTCCGAATTTAATAGGGTCTCAGCTGAAGAAATGTTTCTGATGTGGTGCATTCACAATAAAAAGCAATTATGTTGGACTTATTGGATTTTTAATCAACTCCTCGCTTGTGCTACATGTAAGAGTGTTCCTTTAACACATGGTCATGTTATTACAATTATTGGAAAAACTCTTAATATGAACTTTGATGACTTTAACTCTGTGTTGAGTGTTCCTACTTTACTAAGCAAGCATTTATGAGAGGTGAGGTTATGGATACTTCCTTTCGCTTCATCCCAGCGTATACTAGGTCATGTTGGAAGGGGATTCTGTATCCACATGTTGCGGGTCACCAAAATAATGAACCACATGTTGGAGTTGATATTCATGGAAATGAGCTAAATGTGGGAGATGAAGTGCAACAAGAAGAAGCACCCTATGATGATGTACTTTCTCTTTCTTACCATATACAAGGAGGTGCAAATGGATCTTTTAGTAGTGACTTGTACACTTGAGAGTAAGTTTTGGAGAACCAAAGAGAGATGTAACGCCAATTGAGTGGCATGGAGGATTTTAATCGCCAACTGGATCGTCGCCAAAGGAGGATGGAGTATAAGATGAGCCAATACTTTTCAAGTTGCGATCATACCATTAAGTCTCCTCCACCATCTCCTTCGGAGGATTGAGGGAGTTTTTTCTCTTTTCCCTACCTTTTCTTTTATATTTCTCATTAGGGACAATGTATATTTTAACTGTGGGGGAAGGATTAGTAGTAGTTTTATTATATTTAGTAGTTATTATTTAGTTATGACTAGGTTATTATGCATGTGTTATGATTAGGTTATTATGCATATGTGTTTATGCTTTATTTTACATTATTTTATCTTCTCCACATCAATAAGTAGCTTTTTTTCTAGTTCATTTTGATTTTTATTGAAGTTTTACTTTTATACCATGTTAATATTTAATTTTTTATGCTCAATTGATATAATTTTAAAATTTCATTTAGTATAGTCTTTAAGTTTTTCTCATTATCTCTTTTTATTATTTTCAAAATCTAGAGAATTTTTAGTCCACTTTCTAACTATGCTTAAGGCTAAGATGTTAAGGATTTAAGCTTAAGTTTCTTAGGACTTAGGTAGTTTTAGGGAAACTATAGCCATAATACGAAAGACTAGCATTTTAATAATGGATGAGGACATGAAAAAATAAAATAAAATAAAATAATAAGTATACAAAGAAAATTTATGCTTGTTTTGTGATGAATCTTGAATAAGTTGTGTGTAAGTGAGTTTGTTCCTTAATTACATTCATTTGGAAAGAGTATGTGACATTGCAAGTATAAAAAGAAAAGAAAAATAGTGGGATGGAGCATAAAATACACCCACTACAAAAAAAATGATGAGAAAAAGAAAAATAGTGGGATGGAGCATAAAATGCACCCACTAGTGAAAAAAATATGTATCTAAAAATGCCATGAGAAATGTTAGTTTATGTATGTGCTTGAACCTTGTCCCAATGGCTATTTGTGTCTTTAGAAATTTTAAGTTTGAAGAATGAATATTTTGGCTAGATAGCTTGGTTAGCACTTTGACTTTATATTCTTGATTTTGTTATTAATAGATTGAGATAATTTGTTAAACTTATTGCTTATGCTATGAAACTTATTTTTTCTACTATTGTTAAGCATTGGAAGTTTGGTTGTTGACTATCTTTTTCTAAAAATTTCTTTCATGGTTAA
>CATIWO010838632.1:0-30072 GCA_949673435.1 Macaranga tanarius | reverse complement strand
AGGATTAGATTGAGATAAGCTATGGGCTGGACTTTCTGTAGAAAGGACTGGTCCTTTAACCTTACACTGTTGGACCCACTTTTCTTGAGCTTTCATCATTGGGCTTTTGCCTCGTGGGCCGGGTCAGACCATGTGTCCACAATATTACTAGAAATATATTACTCCAAGATTTTATTGTATTTAAGTTTATTATTTTAATATTTAAGATTATAAATATATTTTTAAAATTAATATGTATAATTGAACATATAAATAATTAAATAAAATTAAATGTAAATTTTAAAAGATTCTAAAAAAACTTAATTAATATATAAAATAGTCTATTAAAAATATAAACATTAAATGCTATAAATAGTTTTATCAAACATTTAATATTAATCAGCTATCAATTATTACCTAACCGCTATCAGTTAACATCTATTAACAACAGTTTAACCAAATAAATACTTAATTGCTGAGAGACTGAATCATATACAGTTTTTTATTTAAAAAAATGATAAGAGTGAAAATAGTGAGTAGTTATTTATACTTTCCAAAAAAAGAGATAATTATAATAAAGTATAATGTGATTTAGCATTTTTTTCACTTTTGGGTTTGTGATTTTTTGTAACACTTTAGTATCTTGTAATATCTGTCGTTATTAAATTTTATTCAAACTCACTAATTGTGATGACGTGAATGCTGATGTTGACACCTATATCATCAAAATTAATAGTGCTAGTAAATTTGGTTTAAATTTACTAACGCCAGATATCACAAAATATTAAAGTATTAGGAAAAAAATCGCATATCTAAAAGTAAAATAACGCTAAACTACAAAATACTTTTTTAAATTAAAAAAAAAGGAGCATTGCTACCAGGATCTTTCTCTTGTGATGAAAACATATCATATATATATATATTAAAGTTGAAGCAGAGAAAAGGTTATCACCAGGGTTTGACACTTGGTACCCTCTGCTTCCAGCATTCCTTTAATTGCATGCTATTCTTAATACACATAGCACTCATCAGCTCTCTTCATTTCTTTTCTTCCCTTTTGTTTTGTGTTTTCTCAATTTCAACGGTTATTCATTTTGTATTCCCAATTTCAATAGCAATAAAACATGCTTCAATGAAAATAAAAGATAGCGTTCATAGTCTAAAAAACCCCTTTATTTGTTGTTATTTCACTTCAAAACTCAATGGGCAGATGCAAAAAAAGAATGACTAAAGAGCAATTTATAGAAAAAGATGAAGAGCTAATTATATATGAGGAGCAATAGGCTTTGCTTTCATCAACATCTAAAGAAATCGAGAAGGCTAAGCTTAATGCATCCCAGCTATCTTTTGTTGGAAGCCCCCTATTCTAGCAGCCGATGCTTGACAAAAATGGGCTTTTCACTACTATAACTTTCAGATTTGAACTTTTAATTTTTTGGGTTTCTTGATTTTTATGTTTTTTAAGTATTTGTTTTTAATTTATTGCTTTAATTGTAGAATGGTAAAGTAAAAGATGGGTCTATGACACAGACTACAAGGTGGGTAGTATTGTTTTGCAATTTTATTTTAGGCCTTTAATTCGAAGTGGGTATTGTTTCTAATTTAAGTTTTTGCAATTTTTATTTTTGTTAGTGTTGAAGGGCAATCAGCAGCAACAAAAAAGTAGTGCAAGCTAAATGTCATTATAAATAAGCAATGGTTGATGGTGTTTTATACAACATTGGCGATGATGCGTATATCACGGTATTGCTCTTTTTTCTTTTTTTATATCACTTTTTACTTTACTGCTTGACTATTCATAGGATTTTTAACTGGCTGCAGTATTCATAAAATGCAAGTAGTAGAATCAAATTTCAATCTTCTTATATTTTTCTATAATTCTTTTATATATTGTAGTTGAACCAAAATTTAAACTTTGTGTTGCATATTCTTTTATATTTTCTTTGTACAGAGATTTATGTTGTCTCAATTTCCATCTATATATCAATTATGCACAGTTATGGTTGCACAGATTTACGGGTCATTATATTTTTTTAAAAGAAAAACTTATGTATTGACCTCAAATAAATCGATAGTAAATAATTATACTAAAATGGAGATTTAAATATATATATACATTGTTAGCTGGATTTGTTTTTCAGCCTTTCAATACATGGTAATTATAGCTGGATTTGTTTTTCAGCTTTTCAATATATGCTAATTATTGTTACCGCATTGTAGAAGTATTTGCATATTATTTTTACTGCAATATAAGTTAAGTAATAATGTAAATTGTAGTAAAGCATAATTATTATGCTTGCCAATCGGTATCATTGTTGTAAGTTTCAATTTATTAGGTAACTTCTATAGTGCCTTTACATCCATTTTATTCATATTTTACATCTCAATAAGGCAGTGTGATATGGCCTGCATGGTCTCATATAATGGAGTTTGCATTGAACATTTTATGACATATGCTGAATGAGTTGTCTCAAGTCTCCACTACCAATATTGATATATCATACGTGTCTATGGTGGCAAGGTTTTTTTTATATATATAATTACATGAATATTTAGTTTGCTACTCATGATCTCTACTTATAGTTTTATTCTCTGTCAATATTTAGCAGTTATGTGGGAAGGCTAGATAGATTTTCATGAACTTCAAATTATGCTTTTTTTCCATTTTCTATTAGCTAATATTTTTTAGAAATATTTTCTTCTCCTACAGGTGGCCTCATTAGCAAGGCACTTTTCTGTGTTGCATAATGAATTAAAATTTAAAGCACTTCACCTCAGAGTTTTAAATAACGGTATCGGGATCCGTATCGGTATCGGACTGTATCGTTTAGTGCTACCGTGAATTCCAAAAAATAATCAGCAAAATAAGTCATATTAATAAAAAAAATAAAAAATAAACTGTAAAACCTAATACAATAAGTTAATAATAACTTTAAAAATTTATATTTGCACTTTAAAATATTAATTTAAATAAAAATATCAATAAATATAATATAAGAACTATTATTTGATATAATAATTCATTGATATAAAAGAATCCCTCAAATAAATAATTATAATTTTTAAACACTCCTACAAAATGTATAAATTAAATATACTAACTACAAGATAAATTATTTTAAGAAATAAGCTACAAAATAATTAAATATTAAAATTATGGGTCTCATTACATGAAAAAAATGGGCTAATTATATAAAAAAGATGGCCTTTTGTCCTCAGGCCCAGCTTCTTCTTCTTCTTCTTCTTTTTAGACCCAGCTTCTTCTTCTTTTTTTAGGCCTAACTTCTTCATTTTCTCAGGTCCAGCTCTTCTTCTTCTTCTTCTTCTTCTTCTTCCGCAGAAAATGGCTCCATCACATAAAATAACAGTTGTTACGGCCGTTTCTTCTGGTACATGGGGGGATCAGCTGTGATACCCCTTTAGCCACCTTGATCTGGCCATTTATCGGATCGGCCACCCAAAAATCCGGTACAAAATGACCAATACATCATTTTTTAAAACCTTGGTTGTGATTGAATCAGAGACAAAAATAAATGCTGATAAATTTTATTTCATCCAAGTAATAACTCAAACACACATATACATTCAATTTAAGCAAATATAAGTTAAAAGAAGCACTTTGCAAATAGCATAGGGACATCATATTTTAAAGAATCACACTTAACTCATTATACACTCTTGACACTCAGTATAAGAGAAGAGTGTATCTCAAAGAGTCCATAACAAAGTGCATATGCATTTCTTTCAAGTTGCTATACATACAAAACAAACAATAGGAATTATGGGATTTCATATCCTCAATCTTTATGGTGCATAAATCATCATAAAAAGAATTTAACTCAATACTACTTATCATAATACTTCTCATTATTTAGCAATAAAACTCACCTCTACAAAATTAAAAAAGCATTTGGTTTTCAAGCATGAAATATGGACATGTTCAACATCTCTAACCACCCTAATCTTAAACAGAAATTAGGCAAAAGGAGAACCAAACTCAAGAACTTTACGTACTTAATTCTATAAAATAACAATGATGCCAATCCACACATAATCTGGCCAAATGATCCTTGCAATCATATACATTGCATCTTGAAGCTGTTACTGAAGTAGTAAGAAAATATCAAAGTTTCTGAAGTAGTAACTATCATTAATTATATGCCAAAAGCAGGTTGAACCTTACCCTTTCCTACATGGCTGCATCAATTTTTCAAGGCCATTGCATTATTCTTTCAAATTCATCATCAGGACAAAAATATCATATTGAGAACTTTGATGAGAAAACATCAGAGAGTAGGTGAAGCAGGGTTTTAAAAAATGGCCGATACATACCAGATTTTTGGGTGGCCGATCCGATATATGGCCGGATCGGAGTGGCTAAAGGGGTATCACAGCTGATCTGCCCGTGTACTAGAAGAAACGACCGTTATTTTATGTGGAGCTATTTTTTGCGGAAGAAGAAGAGTTGGGCCTGAGAAAATGAAGAAGCTGGGCCTGAAAAAAAGAAGACGAAGTTGGGCCTAAGTACAAAAGGTCATCATTTTTATATAATTAGCCCATTTTTTTCATGTAATGAGACCCATAATTTTAATCTTTAATTATTTTATAGCTTATTTCTTAAATTAATTTATCTTGTAGTTAGTATATTTAATTTATACATTTTGTATGAGTGTTTAAAATTGTAATTATTTATTTGAGGGATTCTTTTATATCAATGAAATATTATATCAAATAATAGTTCTTATATTATATTTATTGATATTTTTATTTAAATTAATATTTTAAAGTGCAAATATAAATTTTTAAAGTTATTATTAACTTATTGTATTAGGTTTTACAGTTTATTTTATATTTTTTTTATTAATATGACTTGTTTTGCGGATTATTTTTTGGAATTCACGGTAGCGCCAAATGATACAGTCTAATACCATTACGCCGTTACCGATACTAATACGGATCCCGATACCATTATTTAAAACTTTGATCACAGCACCTACAGGAAGGCTTTATGTCCTTATTTGGGCTAAATGTATGGTGTCCATATTAGGGGATAGTTGGTTTATTGGTCAGCTCAATTTGCTTGATTTACAAAGAACCCATGCCACATAACAAGGTAGTTATGCTTGCAAGTGCTTCCTTTATTTAAGGCCTTTTTTTGTTGGTAAATCATGTTATCATGTTCTTACCATTCCATTTCAGGTGTCTATTGCTTCTTTTGGAGTCATTAAGGGTTGAAATTGTTATTTTGCTCAATGAGCTGGCGTATTTAAAATATGAAGTTTCTAGGAATAATTCAAGCAGTGTTGAAACTATTTTTTTTTAAACCAAAGAAATGTGGCTATTGATTTTTCTTTGGTAAAGAGGATAATCAAATTAATATCAACAGTGGCTACAAAAGGAAGGTACATATATTGACGTCACTCCTAACTTCACTAATTGGCAAAAAAAGTGATGCGATATCCTTTTTTTTGACATGTTTATTTATGTACTTTTATCTCTTTTCTAATTTCTAATAATATGCTAATCAGTTGAGGTTTATAATTTAGGACATGTATGAATTTTAGTACTATTAAGCTATTATCTTTTAAGTTTAACATGGATTTCAACAAATTTTATTGGAACAAATATAGCTTGAGAAAAAAGTAAAGAAATCATGCCAGCAGTGCCATTTGCTAGAGCTTCTTAAGAAGGGTTACAATTTAAATGGTCCAACCATCTTGAAAGCTGCTACTTTTGTATAATGATTTTCTCAACAAAATATTATATAATAATGAATAATAAATGTAACACCCGCCCTTTTAACATACGTAATTATGACGTATATGTAATAATTATGCATAAGAGTTAGTATACTTTAGTTAAGTTTAAGTATGGGTATAGGTGTAAAGAGGGACTAAATTGAAAGGCAAGTTTGGACTTAGTTGTAGCAATAGGAAGTTGTGGGGGTATTGTGCAACATGCCTATTTCATTAAGGAGCTAGTTAGTTATTGATGATGATATTTGGGTATTTTTAATTATAATATATTGTTATTATTATTATTTTTGATTTTAAGTGATAATTACTTAATAAGTAATTATTATAGGAGACTTTAGGGGTAGGCATGTGGTGGTTTTTAATTGGTTGTGTGTGTGTATGTATATGTGGGTGTATATGTATGAGTTGTATAGAGATTTTGAAGAAGAAGAAAGAAGTGGGTTCTTGAGAGATTTTAGGAGAGACTTTGATCTTGTTTAAGCTAGTAATTAGAGGCACTAGAAGGTTTTATATCCATTGAAGTTAATTTAGTAAGCTTAATTTGTGTTTGAGTTGATTTAAGTTGAGTTCTGTTTCTTGCTAAATTCATGCTATGTCCTTCTATTTTTCATTCCTTTTGTTTGTGCTATATCTTGAGCTATACAGCTCTCAATTGAGCAAGGTTGGACTCCCTAGAAACTTCAGGAGTCCTCTTCAATTTTTATATTTTAAGTTTTGATTGAATTCGTTGCTATGAGGGTCAATTAGAGCTAGACATTTTATTGCTCCCTAGATGCCCTGTTTTGCTCTATTTTGGCCAAATAGATTCAAAAATCCATAATAAATTCTATACTTATCCAAATTGAGTGATTCTAATTGAAATTTAAAGTAAACTCAAAACCCTAACTTCAATAGAATTATGGGGATTTTTGGATTTGTGTGTATGTCTTTAGGTCATTTTAAATTAGGAGCATTTAGTAGCACTTTATGATGTTAAAGTGAATTGTTATGTTTGAGTGTTGAATTGGTATGTCATTGGGTGTAGGAAGTGGAAGAGGTAGAGAAGACCCTACTCAATAGGGAGGAGCTTTGCTTGTGAAGGAGTTAAAGCTTTTGATAAGTAATTGTTAATACAATGCTTACATATATTAATTCTCTTATAACTATAATTGTTTAACTATGTATGATGGCACCTATGTTATGCAAGCCACATGATGTGGTATGAGAGGTGATTTTACCATGTTGATGGAAATGAAATGATGATTAAATTGTGATGGTCAAATGAAATAAGCATACTAATTGTGAGGTATAAATTGATATATGCACATTGTGAGGTATATGAGGAAAACGTGTGTGTGTTTTACGTTTTGATTGAATTCGTTGCTATGAGGGTCAATTAGAGCTAGACATTTTATAGCTCCCTAGATGCCCTGTTTTGCTCTATTTTGGCCAAATGGATTCAAAAATCCATAATAAATTCTCTATTTATCCAAATTGAGTGATTCCAATTGGAATTTAAAGTAAACTCAAAACCCTAACTTCAGTAGAATTTTGGGGATTTTTGGATTTATCTGTATGTCTTTAGGTCATTTTAAATTAGGAGCACTTAGTAGCACTTTATGATGTTAAAGTGAATTGTTATGCTTGAGTGTTGAATTGGTATGTAATTGGATGTAGGAAGTAGAAGAGGTAGAGAAGGCCCTACTCAATAGGGTGGAGCTTTGCTTGTGAAGGAGTCAAAGCTTTTGGTAAGTAATTGTTAATACAATGCTTATATATATTAATTCTCTTGTAACTATAATTGTTTAACTATGTATAATGGCACCTATGTTATGCAAGTCACATAATGTGGTGTGAGATGTGATTTTACCATGTTGATGGAAATGAAATGATGATTGAATTATGATGGTGAAATGAAATAAGCATATTGATTGTGAGGTATAAATTGACATATGCACATTGTGAGGTATGTGAGAAAAATGTGTGTATGTGGAGATTAAGCTCCACGGCCTGAGACTGAGCTAGGCAGAGAGTCTCAGGTGTGGCCATTCATATGATTATATACGTATGAGATCTGAGACTGAGCAGGGCAGAGAGTTTCAAGAATGGCTACGGGTATATGAAAATAATAATATGTCAAAAAAAAGTGAGGTTTGTGTAAAACGTGTGTGACGTGTATTAAGAACTCCGGTCGGAAAGCTAAGAAGCATAAACATACATCCACTGCATTGTGATTATGTATATATTTGAATGTGAATTGCTTGAAATGATGTGTTATGGTGTAATTGAGACACCCAAGTTTAAGTTTTAAAGTAGAAACTATTGCTGGTATGGTATTGTGATTGTAAATGCTTTGGAGTGTATTTGAATGTATTCGTAGATTCTGAAAATAGGCTGAGACACGGGCATGTCCCAAACCATATGTTAAGACACGGGTCGAGATACGGGCATGTTCCAAGCCATGTGTAAGGACACGGTTTGTTTTAAGTTAGAACATGGTCGTGTGTCGTATGTGAATTTTAACCCGAGAGCTACACGGATAAGTACACGGGCGTATTCAAGGCCATGTACCAAATTATGAATTTGAGTATTTTGGACCGAGAGCAACACGGCTCAGTACACGAGCGTATATAAAATTATGAAAATGTGTATTTTTGTCCGAGAGCAATATGGGCGTATTTGTGACCATGTCTAATTTTGATAGTATGTGAGTTTTGGACCGAGAGCTATACGGTCTAGTACACAGGCGTGTACATGGCCGTGTATCAATTTAATAACTTGTACATTTTAGATCGAGATGCACACAGGTAAGAACACGGGCATGTCCATAGCCATGTGTGAGAGTGTGTTTGGAATCGAGGTGAATATTTGTTGGAACACGACCGTGTAGCCCAAATTTTAGTGTTTTTCTTTAAATTGGATTAATTAGTTCTTGAGAAGTTTTATCTATTGCATGTATTACCAATTGCTTATTGAGTCGTAAGCTCATTCCTTTGCAAGTGTGGTTTTCAGGTAGATAGCCTAGCTTAAGGGGTTTGCTTTGGTAAAGAGCTTAGAGTGTGACCTTGTTATGTACTCAGGTGGGACGACAACGTGCTTGGTGTTGACATCTTCATCCTCATGAGCATCCTATTTTGGCATTTGGGATTTTCGTAAATTTTATTATCTTGTTTTTAAATACATTTGTAAAGTTTATGTATATTGTACAAACTTATACTTTTATATAACTTATCTTTTGAAGAAAAATTTTCTCATTCATGTTTTATTGTAAATTATTTTGGGAATATGTGTATGTGGCATTGGAAGGTGCTACATTAAGTGGTATCAAAGTGGGAATTAGATCCCCTTAGGACATGATACTTGAGTGCATTCATAACATCTCATGCATAAGTTTTAAAAATCATATAGTTAATGTGTGTTGCATATCTTAGGATGGATGAACATCAAGCACTTCGAATTGACCTTGAAGAGTAGTCAGAGTCAGTTCATGGCCCTCAACCTCAACCTTAAGTCCCTCTACCAGTTGCATATCTTTTTATGTAGGAGTTTTTTTAGATGATGAGGAATATAGGTCAACCACCAATAGGGAATATGGTAGATGAGACCTATGAAAAGATCAAGAAGCAAGGTACTAAAGCCTTTGCGGGTACCACTGACCCTACAATTACTGAAGAATGGCTACGAAGCACTGAAAGGATCCTTGATAGATTTGAATGCATCACCGAGAAGAAGGTGAGCTACGTTGTGTCATTGTTTGAGCAAAATGCTCTCGATTGGTGGGAAACGGTACCGGGTAGAAAGAATGTGCCGATGACCTTGACTTGGGAAGAATTTTTAAAAGAGTTTACGGAGAAGTATACATCGACAGTGTACCGGGATAAAAAGAAGATTGAGTTCCTAGAATTAAAGCAAAATGAGCTCTCCATAACTGAATATGAGGTTCAATTTGTGAGGTTGTCGAAGTATGCTCCAGAAGAAATTACCATCAATGAATTAAAAAGAAATAAGTTTGAGCGGGGATTGAACTTAGAAATCCGGGAGAAAATGGCAATTAAACCTCCTACTTATAGAGAGGTGTTGGAGACTGCCTTAAGAGCTGAAGAGATGATTATTAAAAAGAATAAGGTTGAAGCTAAAAAGAAGAAGACCACTGGCTCATTTTCAGCTCCAACTCGAACTAGTGGAAGTTCATTTTTTTAGGCCCTAGGAAGAAGCATGAGTCGATCCAACCAATCAAGGGGAGGATCTTTTGGCTGAAGTTTTGGAAGATTTGATGGTCGAAGGGGGCAAGGTAGATTAATGATTGGCGCATCAACTCCGGTATGCAATAGATATGGGAGATTCCACTCGGGAGAGTAGTGGAATGATAAACCAGGTGCATATTTTAATTATAGTCAGTATGGTCACTTCATCAAAGATTATTCAAAAAAAAGCAGAGAAGGATCTCAAATGATAGTTCAAAGCAGTGTCGGAGAGAATATATCTATTGCTAGTCGAAGAAGAGGCTGAGGTGGTAGAGGAGGTGGAGCTGGCACTTCGAGCCAAGCAGGATCCACTGGTCCATCTCAAGGCCAAGCACGGGTCTACACTATCACTAGGCAAGAAGCTCCTGGTACTCTAGATATGGTCACTGGTATATTTTTTATCTTTAACCATGATGCATTTATTTTAATAGATCCAGGATCTACTTGCTCATTTGTATCGCATGAGTTTGCATTGAGGGTGAATGGAAAGATTGAACCTTTAGAACAGAGTTTATGTGTTTCTATGCCTGCTGGGGGTATTGTGGTAGTTAATTTAGTTATATGAGCTTGTCCTATACTAGTGGGTAGTGAGATTTTGTATGCAGATTTGATAGTTATTAAACTAAATGAATTTGATGTCATTTTAGGAATAGATTGGCTATCCAAACACCATGCCGTTGTGGATTGTTATACTAAGGAAGTAATTATAGATGTTGAAGGACAGAAAAAGATAGTATTAGTGGGAGAGAAAAATGTTATGCCTTATTGTTTAATTTCAGCGGTGACAGCATTTCAATTGATTAGAGATGGGTGTGAGGCATATTTGGCTAATATTGTCGATACCACCAAAGTTAGTCCAAGAGTAAAAGAGGTATTGGTATTTAGAGACTATGTTGATGTGTTTTTAGATAAATTACTGGGATTAGTTCTATACAGGGAAGTTGATTTTAAGATTAAGATTGTTCCGGGAGCGGCACCGATATTAATTGCTCCGTATAGAATGGCACCAACGGAGTTAAAAGAGTTGAAGAAACAACTAGAAGAGTTGTTAGAGAAAGAGTTTATCAGACCGAGCATATCATCTTAGGAAGCTCCGGTTTTATTTGTTAAGAAGAAGGATGGGAGTATGTGATTATGTATTGACTACCGATAGTTAAACAGAATCACAGTAAAGAACAAGTATCCATTGCTGAGAATTGACGATTTTCTTAATCAATTGAAAGATGCTATGGTATTTTTAAAGATAGATTTGAGATCAGGATGTTGGCAACTCTGAGTGGCCAAAATTTTAACTCCCAAAATAGCATTCTGAACTAGATACGGGCATTATGAGTTTTTGTTAATGCCTTTTGGTTTCACAAATGCACCAGCTGCATTCATGTCATTGATGAATAAGATATTTCAGCAGTATTTAGATCAGTTTGTGATTGTCTTCATTGACGACATTCCCATCTATTCTTCAAGTGAAGAAGTACATGAATGATATCTTCAAACTGCTTTACAAATTTTGAGGGAGCAACAGTCATATGCCAAATTCAACAAATGTGAGTTTTGGATGGAAGAAATTTCATTTTTTGGGATATTGTCTCGAAGAAGGGAGTGAAACCCGACCCATTAAAGATTAAGGCTATTATGGAGTAGGAAGAACCTAGAAATATGATGGAGATTCAGAGTTTTCTAGGGTTAGCTGGATATTACCGCAGATTTGTACAAGATTTTTCTATTATTGTAAGGCCTTTGATGAACTTATTAAAGAAGAATGTGCAATTCTGGTGGACCAAAACATGTTAAAGGATTTTTGAAAAGTTAAAGGAAGCTTTTACCACTACTCCGGTAGTTACATTGCCAACTAAAAATGGAGGATTTGTTATGTATATGGATGCTTCGGGATAAGGATTAGGATGTGTTCTTATGCAAAATGGGAAGGTGATCATATATGCTTCAAGATAATTTTGAACCCATGAAGCTAATTACCCTACTCATGATTTGGAACTAGCCACTATTGTGCATGTATTGAAGAATTGGAGGCACTACCTATATGGAGAGACATTTTTCATTTTTACAGACCATAAAAGTTTGAAATACATCTCCACACAAAAAGTATTGAATTTAAGGTAGCGAAAATGGATAGAGTTATTCAAGGATTACGATTGCACCATCGCGTACCATCCAGAAAAATTGAATGTAGTAGTCGATGCTTTAAGCCGTAAAATGGTGGAGATTTCAGTGGGGACAATTTGTTATGAAAGGAAGAATCATATGGCATTGCAAATAATAAATCTTAATCTAGATGTTGAGGAAGACCACTTGTTAGCGGCATTATAATTTCGACCATCTATGGTGGATCAAATTGGGAAGGCTTAAATAGATGATGCGTATTTGAGCAAGATGAAAGAAAAAGTGGAAATAAGAGTCAACACACAGTTTACAATTAGAGAAGATGGTATGTTGGTGATTGGGAATCTTTTATGTGTTCCGAAGTTCAGAGAATTTAAAAAGTAAATTATGGAGGAAGCATATACTACTCCATATACAATGCATCCCGAAAGTATGAAGATATACCGGGATTTGAAGCCTTTCTATTGGTGGCCAACAATAAAGAAAGATGTAGCAGAATATGTGGCAAGATGCTTGATGTGTCAACAAGCAAAAGTTGAGCATCAAGCACCTGTAGGGAAATTATAATCATTGAAGATATCAGAATGGAAATGGGAGAAGATAATAATGGACTTTGTGATTGGATTACCTAGAACTTTTTAAAAACATGATGCGATATGGGTGATAATTAATCGACTCACCAAATCCACACACTTTTTACTAATATAGCAGATGGATTCTTTGGACAAGTTAGCATCCTTATATGTTTCTGAGATTGTGAAATTACATGGAGTTCTGATGTCAATTATGTTCGATAGGGTTCCACGATTCACATCACATTTTTAGGGAAGTCTACAAGGAGTATTGGGTACTAAATTATATTTTAGTATTGCTTTTCATTCTCAAATGAATAGGCAATCGGAGAGGACGATTCTGACATTAGAAGATATGATGAGAGCTTGTGCTATGGAGTTCAAAGGAAATTGGGATGATCATTTTCCATTACTAGAATTTGCCTACAACAACAGTTTTCATTCTAGCATTGGAATGGCACCGTATGAAGCTCTTTATAGAAGAAAATGTCGAAGTTCAATTTGTTGGGATGTTAAAGGCTTGAGACAAATTAAAAGACCGGACTTGATATAGGAAACTGTGGAAAAAGTTCAAGTGGTCAAGAAATACTTGAAAGCAGCCCAAGATCGTCAGAAAAGTCATGCAGATCGACATTATCGAGAAATAGAATACAATGTGGGAGAGAGAGTTTTTTTGAAAGTGTCACTATGGAAGGGAATTGTGTAGTTTGGCAAGCATGGAAAACTGAGTCCAAGGTATGTTGGACCATATGAAATCCTTGAGAGGATTGGACCACTAGCATATAAATTGGCCCTTCTAAGAGAATTGTCATCCATTCACGATGTGTTTTATGTATCGATGCTATGGCGATACCGATCAGATTCGAGCCACATCATACAAAAGACTGAGATTGAAATTTCTGAGAAGTTAACCTATGTGGAAAAACCTATAGAGATACTTAATCGAAAGGTGAAAAAATTGGGAACTAAGGAGATTCTGATAGTAAAGGTGAAGTGGAGTCACCATTCACTGAGAGAAGCCACATGGGAAGTGGAAGAACAGATGAAACAGAAATATCTGCACTTGTTTCCAGAAGATGGTGAGTGGTTAATTTTGGGGATGAAATTTTATTAAGGGGGGAGAAATGTAACACCCGCCCTTTTAATATACGTAATTATGACGTATGTGTAACAATTATGCATAAGAGTTAGTAGACTTTAGTTAAGTTTAAGTATGAGTATAGATGTAGAGAGGAACTAAATTAAAAGGCAAGTTTAGAGTTAGTTGTAGCAATAGGAAGTTGTGGGGGTATTGTGCAACATGCCTATTTCATTAAGGAGCTAGTTTGTTATTAGTAATGATATTTGGGTATATTTAATTATAATATATTATTATTATTATTGTTATTATTATTGTTTTTCATTTTAAGTGATAATTACTTAATAAGTAATTATTAGAGGAGACTTTGGGGGTAGGCATGTGGTGGTTTTTAATTGGTTGTGTATGTGTGTGTGTATATATATAGGTGTATATGTGTGAGTTGTGTAGAGATTTTGAAGAAGAAGAAAGAAGTGGGTTCTTGAGAGATATTGAGAGAGACTTTGATCTTGTTTAAGCTAGTAATTAGAGGTACTATAAGGTTTTATATCCATTAAAGTCAATCTGGTAAGCTTAGTTTGTGTTTGAGTTGATTTAAGTTGAGTTTTGTTTCTTGCTAAATTCGTGCTCTGTCCTTCTATTTTTTATTCCTTTTGTTTATACCATATATCGAGCTATACAGCTCTAAATTGAGCAAGGTTAGACTTTTTAGAAACATCTGAGAGTTTTCTTAAATTTTCGTGTTTTGAGTTTTGATTGAATTTATTGCTATATGAGTCAATTATTGCTAAACATTTTATTGCTCCCTAGATGTCCTATTTTGCTCTGTTTTGGCCATATGGATTCAAAAATCCATAATAAATTCTCTACTAATCTAAATTGAGTGATTCCAATTGAAATTTAAAGTTAACTCAAAACTCTAGCTTCAGTAGAATTTTGGGGATTTTTGGATTTATGTGTATGTCTTTAGGTCATTTTGAATTAGGAGCATTTAGTAGCACTTTATGATGTTAAAGTGAATTGCTATGCTTGAGTGTTGAATTAGTATATAATTGGGTGTAGGAAGTGGAAGTGGTAGAGAAGACCCTACTCAATAAAGGGGAGCTTTGCTTGTGAAGGAGTTGAAGTTTTTAGTAAGTAATTGTTAATATAATGCTTACATATATTAATTCTCTTATAACTATAATTGTTTAACTATGTATGATGGCACTTATGTTATGCAAGCCACATGATGTGGTGTGAGAGGTGATTTTACCATGTTGATGGAAATGAAATGATGATTGAATTATGATGGTGAAATGAAATAAACATATTGATTGTGAGGTATAAATTGACATATACACATTGTGAGGTATGTGAGGAAAACGTGTGTGTGTGGAGATTGTGCTCCACGGCCTGAGATTGAGCTGGGCAGAGAGTCTCAAGTATGGCCATTCATGTGATTATATACATGTGAGATCTGAGACTGAGCTGGGCAGAGAGTCTCAGGAATGGCCACGGCTATATGAAAACAATAATATGTCAAAAGAAAAGTGAGGTTTGTGTGAAACGTGTGTGACATGTGTTAAGAACTCCGGCCGGAAAACTAACAAGCATAAACATACATCCATTGCATTGTGATTGTATATATATTTGAATGTGAATTACTTGAAATGATGTGTTATGGTGTAATTAAGGCACCTAAGTTTGAGTTTTAAAGTAGTAAATATTGCTGGTATGGTATTGTGATTGTAAATGTTTTGGAGTGTATTTTAATGTATTAGTAGATTTTGAAAATAGAATGAGACACGGGCATGTCCCAGACTGTGTGTTGAGACACGGGTCGAGACACGGGCGTGTCCTGAGCTGTATGTGAGGACATAGTTTGTTTTAAGTTAGAACATAGTCGTGTGTCATATGTGAATTTTAACCCGATAGCTACACGAGTGAGTACACAGACGTGTGCAAGGCGTGTACTAAATTATGAATTTGAGCATTTTGGATTGAGAGCAACACGGCTCAGTACATGGGTGTGTACACGGCCGTGTATGAAATTATGGAAATGTGTATTTTTGACTAAGAGCAACATGGGCATAAACACAGGCATGTTTATAATTGTGTCCAATTTCGATAGTATGTGAATTTTGGACCAAGAGCTACACGGTCTAGTACACGTGTGTGTACACTGTCATGTATTAAATTAATAACTTGTACATTTTAGACTGAGACACACACGGGCATGTCCATAGCCATATATGAGAGTATGTTTGGGACCGAGGCGAACACGGGTTGGAACATGGCTGTGTTCCAGACCGTGTAGCCTAAATTTTAGTGTTTTTCTTTAAATTAGATTAATTAGTTCTTGAAAATTTTTATTTATTGCATATGTTACCAATTGTTTATTGAGTTGCAAGATCATTCCTTTGTAATTATGGTTTTTAGATAGATAGCCTAGCTTAAGGGGTTTGCTTTGGTAAAGAGCTTAGAGTGTGACCTTGTTGTGTACTCAGGTGGGACGACAACGTGCTTGGTGTTGACATCTTCATCCTCATAAGCATCTCCATTTTGGCATTTGGGATTTTTGTAAATTTTAGTATCTTGTATTTAAATATATTTGTAAAGTTTATGTACATTGTACAAACTTATACTTTTATATAACTTATCTTTTGAAGAAAAATTTTCTCATTCATGTTTTATTGTAAATTATTTTGGGAACATGTGTATGTGGCACTAAAGGGTGCTATATTAAGTGGTATCAGAGTGAGAATTAGATTCCTTTGGGACATGACACTTGAGTGCATTCATAACATCTCATGCATAAGTTTTAGAAATCATATTGTTAATATACGTTGCATATCTCAGGATGGATGAATATCAAGCACTTCGAGTTGACCCTGAAGAGTAGTCAGAGTCAGTTCATGGCTCTCAACCTCAACCCCAAGTCCCTTCACCAGTTGTATATCCTTTTATGCAAGAGTTTGTTCAGATGATGAGAAATATAGGTCAACCACCGGTAGGGAATGTGGTAGATGAGACCTATGAAAAGATCAGGAAGCAAGGTGCTAAAGCCTTTGCGGGTACCACTGACCCCGCAGTTGCTGAAGAATGGATACGAAGCACTGAAAGGATCCTTGATAGATTTAAATACACCACCAAGAAGAAGGTGAGCTACGCTGTTTCATTGTTCTAGCAAGATGCTCTCGATTGGTGGGTAACGGTACCGGGTAGCAAGAATGTGCCGATGACGTTGACTTGGGAAGAATTTTTAAGAGAGTTTACGGAGAAGTTTACATCGACAGTGTACAGGACAGAAAGAAGATTGAGTTCCTAGAATTACAGCAGAATGAGCTCTTCGTTGCTGAATATGAGGTTCAATTTGTGAGGTTATCGAAGTATGCCCCGGAAAAAATTATCACCGATGAATTAAAAAGAAATAAGTTTGAGCAGGAATTGAACTTAGAAATCTGTGAGAAAATGGCGATTAAACCTCCTACTTGTAGAGAGGTGTTGAAGACTGCCTTGAGAGCTGAAGAGATGATTATTGAAAGGAATGAGGTTGAAGCCAAAAAGAAGAAGACCACTGGCTCATTTTTGGCTCCAACTCAAACTAGTGGAAGTTCATCTTTCTGAGGCCCTAGTTTTCAAAGGGGCAACTTCAAAGGAAGAAGCTTAAGTCAATCCAACCAATCAAAGGGAGGATTTTTTGGCTGAGGTTTTGGAAGATTTGATGGCCCAAGGGGGTAAGGTAGATCAATAAGTAGTGCATTAACTCCGGTATGCAACAGATGTGGGAGATTCCACTCGAGAGAGTGTTGGAATGCTAGACCGGGTGCATGTTTTAATTGTGGTCAGTATGGTCACTTCATCAGAGATTATCCAGTAAAAAGAAGTAGAAAAGAATCTCAGATGACAGTTTAAAGCAGTGCCGGAGAGAATGTATCTACTGCTAGTTGAGGAAGAGGCCGAGGTGGTAGAGGAGGTGGAGCTGGCACTTCGAGCCAAAGAGAATCCGCTAATCCATCTCAAGGCCAAGCATGGGTCTATGCTATCACTAGGCAATAAGCTCCTGGTGCTCCAAATATGGTCACTGGTACATTCTCTATCTTTGACCATAGTGCATTTGTTTTAATATATCCAGAATCCACTTACTTATTTATGTCGTATGAGCTTGCATTGAGGGTGAATGGAAAGATTGAACCCTTAGAATAGAGTTTATGTGTTTCTATGCCTGCTGGTGGTATTGTGGTAGTTAATTCAGTTATGCGAGCTTGTCCTATACTAGTGGGTGGTGAGATTTTGTATATAGATTTGATAGTTATTAAACTAGATGAATTTGATGTCATTTTGGGAATGGATTGGCTATCTAAACACTATGTCGTTGTGGATTATTATACTAAGGAAGTAATTATAGATGTTGAAGGGCAGAAAAAGATAGTATTAGTGGGGGAGAGAAATGTTGTGCCTTCTTATTTAATTTCAGCGGTGACAGCATTTTAATTGATTAGAGATGGGTGTGTAGCGTATTTGGCTAATATTGTCGATACCACCAAAGTTAGTCCAGGAGTAAAAGAGGTACCGATAGTTAGAGACTATCCTAATGTGTTATTAGATGAATTGTCGGGATTACCTCTATATAGGGAAGTTGATTTTGAGATTAAGACTATTTCGGGAGCGGCACCGATATCAATTGCTCCGTATAGAATGGTACCAATAGAGTTAAAAGAGTTGAAGAAACAACTAGAAGAGTTGTTAGAGAAGGAGTTTATCAGACCGAGCATATCACCTTGGGGAGCTCCGGTTTTGTTTGTTAAAAATAAGGATAAGAGTATACGATTGTGTATTAACTACCGGGAGTTAAACAAAATCACGGTAAAGAATAAATATCCATTGCTGAGAATTGACGATCTACTTGATCAATTGAAAGATGCTACGGTATTTTCAAAGATAGATTTAAGATGGGATATTGGCAACTTCGGGTGGCCGAAATTTCAATTCTTAAAACAGCATTCCAAACTAGATACGGGCATTATGAGTTTTTGGTGATACCTTTTGGTTTGACGAATGCACCGGCTGCATTCATGTCATTGATGAACAAGACATTTCAGGAGTATTTAGATCAGTTTGTGATTGTGTAATGACCCGTAATTTTTTTCCATTGATTTAAATTTAAAAGTTTGAGTATTATTTTGGTAAAAATATTTTCAAAGAGGGATTAAATATGTAAATTATTACTCTTAATATTATATACATGTTATAAAAATCTTTTTCTTTTCTTTTTTCTTTCTTTCTTCTCCTCCTTTTTCCTCCTCGCTTGACAGCCACCTCTGCCTGCGCCAGCCACACCACCCACCTTCCAACCACCACCTGCGACCTCCACCACGCCATAACTAGCTCCTCGTCCGGCCAACATCTCCCTCTTCCTTTCTCTTCATTTTTTTGGTCGGTCGAGAAGAAAAGAGGCCGCCGCTGGTACCTTTGTGTTCATCATCCTCTGGGTAACATTTTCCCTCTGCCAATTTGTCAGATTGACGCCGACAGCCACCTCAATTGGAGGTAAAACGATTTCTAGGTATTTTGATTTTAATTTTTGATTTCTTTGATTTGAGTAGGAATTAGACTTTGTGGTAGTTATAAGAAATGAAATTGGAGTTGAGAGTTTTCCATTGATATATTTTTCATAATTTTCTGAATTTGTCGGAATTTCCGGTGTTCAGGTTACTGTTCCGGACTCGGGCATCTTTTATATTTTTAATAAATACTATAAATTGTGTAGATTAAACTTTATTAAAGAAGTTTTATGAAATTATTTGTAGATTTTAAGATATGAATTTTTGAAAGAAATTATGTTTAAATATATTTTTAGAGAAAATGAGCATTTTATTTTTTAATCATTTTTTAATTAAATTCAAAGTTATTTAACAAGTTTAAGACTGATTTTAAATAATAAAAGTATGAAAATAATTTTTAGTTAATCGGAAGTAATTTCGGAAAAATGAATTATTATTTCAAATGCTTAAATGAGTTTCTTTAATATTTTTATTATATTATATATTTGAGTTATTGTAATAGTTTAATTAATTTCTATGATATGTTAGTAGAATTGTATTGGTTCTCGGTTGGGCATAAAGTGTAGTGTGGCAGCCCAACTCGAGTTATTAGTTTTTGGAGATTATAGAAGTGTTGTTTTTATGCAGGAATGACTCTACTTTTAATAGAGAGATATTCGTTTTATAAGAAAACTCTGCCAAATTTTTAGTAGATTTTTCGTAAAACGTGACATCAATATGTGCTAATTATTGAGTTTTAATTAGAATTGTGTTTTAGATCGAGTCTCTTTTTTAGAAATCTAGAACGTATAAGGATAGGATTTTAATTCCACTTATCTTTTACATTTTTTCTATAGCCACACCAGGAGTAGGGTCTTCAGGATAGGGCCAGTCGAGTCAGCGCCGAGGAGCACATTCCACCTGTGAGTTATTATTATGTGTATGCATGTCATATAAAAATTCTTACCCAGCATCCATATTTTGATGTTAATGTGAAATGAATATGATATGTTGCATTAGACCTTTACTTGCTTGTGATAATTATGGTATTATTAATATTGTTATTGCTATGATATATGTGTGTGTGTGTGTGTGTGTGTGTGTGTGTGTGTGTGTGTGTGTGTGAATGTTGGATTTCTTTTGCTTTGGATGTTATTTATATATTGATATGGTTTTTTCATTTTGTTGTGATATTATTGGAGGATAACAGTAGAACATGTTACCTAGTAGGCTACACTAGGACTGTGTGCACACTAGTACACTAAATGGGTAGGATGGATATGACTTTTGATTTAATATGAGATTATATGACATGGATATATGATTAAAATGTTTTATTGAGATTATTGATAGAGAGGGGTATGGCTGTGGGAGCTTGTTGACCTTTCAGGGTCTCGAGGCCAGTCATACCGGCAGTGAGACTGCGGGAGCTCGGTTGATATTTCAGGGTCTCGGGGCCAGTCCACTGCCCAATTGGATAAGAGAAATAGTATTTGGATTCAAGAGGGCCTAAATGGTAAGTTAGACACAGTGTTTAAGGTTACAGGAAATTTTAGGGTTCTACTATGCTCCTCCATCTGTGTTCAATTGTATTGGTATGATAATATATTTGAGCATTTACATGGAATATGTGTATAAATAAAACTGTTAATAAATATTATTATAATGCTTGAATGCTTGTACCCTAAGGTTGCATGCATATACATAATAATAATTCACTCAGTGAGGTTTGGTTCTCCTCAATTATTTTTCAGGATTTCTTCCTTCAGGCCTCCCATAGTCTTCCTCTTCGCCGGACTCATTCTTTACCGGCTGATTTATGTAAATCTTAAACTAATCTTTTATTTGTATTATTTTAGATGTTGTAGTAGTAGTACGTTATTGTTGTAGTGTGTTAAGTTATCTTTATCAGATGTTATGTTATCGGATTGTATGTTTAAATGTTCTAGCATAATGTTATATATGGATAATGTTTTTAAGTTAAAAGTTTTAATTCTGAGGTATATTTGTGATTATGTTATGCATGAATGTTGGGTTTTAGGCTTGCTACGGGTTCCGAATACGTGTTAATTCTCGTTCCCTAGTGTCGGTCATGATTTCTGGATTTGGGTCGTGATAGATTATCTTCATCGATGACATTCTCATCTATTCTTTAAGTAAATAAGTGCATGAATGACATCTTCGAACCGCTTTACAGATTTTGAGGGAGTAACAGTTTTATGCCAAATTTAGCAAATGTGAGTTTTGGATAGAAGAAATTGCATTTCTTGAGTATATTGTCTTGAATGAGGGAGTGAAACTTGACCCATCAAAGATTAAGGCTATTATGGAGTGGGAAGCACCTAGAAATATGACGAAGATTGGAGTTTTTTGGGGTTAGCTGGATATTACAGCAAATTTGTACAAGATTTTTCTATTGTCGCAAGGCCTTTGACGAACCTATTGAAGAAGAATGTGCAATTCTAGTGGACCGAAACATATCAAAGGAGTTTTAAAAAGTTAAAAGAAGCTCTTACCACTACTCCAGTGCTTGCATTGCAAACTGGAAATGGAGGATTTGTTGTGTTTATGGATGCTTCGGGACAAGGATTATGATGTGTTCTTATACAAAATGGAAAAGTGATCGCATTTGCTTTAAGGAAATTCTGAACCCATGAAGCTAATTACCCTACTCATAATTTGGAACTAGCCGCTATTGTGCATGCATTGAAGATTTGGAGGCACTACCTATATGGAGAGACATTTTCCATTTTTACCGACCATAAAAGTTTGAAATACATCTCCACACAAAAAGAATTGAATTGAGGCAGCGAAGATGGATAGAGTTGTTGAAGGATTACGATTGCACCATCGAGTACCATCTGGGAAAAGTGAACGTAGTTACTAATGCTTTGAGCCGCAAAATGGTAGAGATTTCGGTGGGGACAATTTGTTATGAAAGGGAGAATCTTATGGCATTGCGAGCAATGAATCTTAATCTTAATCTTGAGGAAGACCACTTGTTAGCAGCATTGCAAGTTCAACTATCTATGGTGGATCAAATTGGGAAGGCTCAAATATATAATGTGTAATTGAGCAGGATGAAAGAAAAAGTGGAAATAGGAGTCAACACACAGTTTACAATTAGAGAAGATAATATGTTGGTGATTGGGAATCATGTATATGTTCCGGATTTCAGAGAATTTAGAAAGCAAATTATAAAGGAAGCACATACTGCTCCATATGCAATGCATCTCAGAAGTACAAAGATGTACCGAGATTTGAAGCCTTTCTATTAGTGGCCAATAATAAAGAAAGATATGGCGGAATATATGGCAAGATGCTTGACGTGTCAACAAGTAAAAGCTGAGCATCAAGCACCTGTAGGGAAATTACAATCATTGAAGATACCGGAATGGAAATGGGAGAAGATAACAATGGACTTTATGATTGGATTACCTAGAACTTTTTAAAAATATGATGTGATATGGGTGATAGTTAATTGACTCACCAAATCCACACACTTTTTACTAATATAGCAGATGGATTCTTTGGACAAGTTAGCATCCTTATATGTTTCTGAGATTGTGAAATTATATGGAGTTCTGATGTCAATTATGTTCAATAGGGTTCCACGGTTCACATCATATTTTTGGGGAAGTCTACAAGGAGCATTGGGTACTAAATTACATTTTAGTACTGCTTTTCATTCTCAAACGAATGGGCAATCGGAGAGGACGATTCAGACATTAGAAGATATAATGAGAGCTTATGCTATGGAGTTCAAAGGCAATTAGGATGATCATTTTCCATTACTAGAATTCACCTACAACAACAGTTTTCATTCTAGCATTGGAATGGCACCGTATGAAGCTCTTTATGGAAGAAAATATCGAAGTCTGATTTATTGGGATGTTGAAGGCTTGAGACTAATTGAAGGACCAGACTTGATACAAGAAACTATGAAAAAAGTTCAAATGGTCAATAAATACTTGAAAGTAGCCCAAGATCGCCAAAAAAGTTATGCAGATCGACATCGCCGAGAAATAGAATACAATGTGAGAGAGAGAGTTTTCTTGAAAGTGTTGCCATGGAAGGGAATTTTATAGTTTGGCAAGCATGGAAAACTGATTCCAAGGTATGTTGGGCCGTATGAAATCCTTGAGAGGATTTGACCACTAGCATATAGATTGGCCCTTCCAAAAGAATTATCATCCATTCATGATATATTTCATATATTGATGCTATGGCGATACCGATCAGATCTGAGTCACATCATACAAAAGCCTGAGATTGAAATTTTTGAGAAGTTAACCTATGTGGAAGCACCTATAGAGATACTTGATTGGAAGGTGAAACAATTGAGAACTAAGGAGATTCTGATAGCAAAGGTGAAGTGGAGTCACCATTCACCGAGAGAAGCTATATGGGAAGTAGAAGAATAGATGAAACAGAAATATTCACACTTATTTCCAGAATATAGTGAGTAGTTAATTTTGGGGATATAATTTTATTAAGGGAAGAGAAATATAACACCCGCTTTTTTAACATACGTAATTATGACGTATGTGTAACAATTATGCATAAGAGTTAGTAGACTTTAGTTAAGTTTAAGTATGGGTATAGGTGTAGAGAGGGACTAAATTAAAAGACAAGTTTAGAGTTAGTTATAGCAATAGGAAGTTATAGGGGTATTGTGCAACATGTCTATTTCATTAAGGAGCTAGTTAGTTATTGATGATGATATTTGGGTATCTTTAATTATAATATATTGTTATTATTATTATTTTTGATTTTAAGTGTTAATTACTTAATAAGTAATTATTAGAGGAGACTTTGGGGGTAGGCATGTGGTGGTTTTTAATTAGTTATGTGTGTATATGTATATGTGGGTGTATGTGTGTGAGTTGTGTAGAGATTTTGAAGAAGAAGAAAGAAGTGGGTTCTTGAGAGATATTGGGAAATACTTTGATCTTGTCTAAGCTAGTAATTGGAGGCACTAGAAGGTTTTATATCCATTGAAGTCAATTTGGTAAGCTTAATTTATGTTTGAGTTAATTTAAATTGAGTTTTATTTCTTGCTAAATTCGTGCTCTATCTTTCTATTTTTCATTCCTTTTGTTTATACCATATCTTGAGCTATACAGCTCTAAATTAAGTATGGTTAGACTCTCTAGAAACTTCAGAGAATCTTCTTCAATTTTTATGTTTTCAATTTTAATTGAATTCGTTGCTATAAGGGTCAATTAGGGCTAGACATTTTATTGCTCCCTAAATGTCCTATTTTGCTCTATTTTGGCCAAATGGATTCAAAAATCCATAATAAATTCTCTACTTATCCAAATTGAGTGATTCTAATTGAAATTTGAAGTAAACTCAAAACCCTAGCTTCAGTAGAATTTTAGGGATTTTTGGATTTGTGTGTATTTCTTTAGGTCATTTTGAATTAGGAGCATTTAGTAGCACTTTATGATGTTAAAGTGAATTGTTATGCTTGAGTGTTAAATTGGTATGTAATTGGGTGTATGAAGTAAAAGAGGTAGAGAAGACCCTACTCAATAGGGGGGAGCTTTGCTTGTGAAGGAGTTGAAGCTTTTGGTAAGTAATTGTTAATACAATGCTTCCATATATTAATTCTCTTGTAACTATAATTGTTTAACTATGTATGATGACACCTATATTATGCAAGCCACATGATGTGGTATGAGAGGTGATTTTACCATGTTGATAGAAATGAAATAATGATTGAATTGTGATGGTCAAATGAAATAAGCATATTGATTATGAAGTATAAATTGACATATGCACATTGTGAGGTATGTGAGGAAAACGTGTGTGTGTGGAGATTGAGCTCCACGGCCTGAGACTGAGCTGGGCAGAAAGTCTTAGGTGTGGCCATTCATGTGATTATATACGTGTGAGATCTGAGACTGAGTAGGGCAGGGAGTCTCAGAAATGGCCACATGTATATGAAAATAATAATATGTCAAAAGAAAAGTGAGGTTTGTGTGAAACGTGTGTGACGTGTGTTGAGAACTCCGGCCGAAAAACTAACAAGCATAAACATACATCCTTTGCATTGTGATTGTATATATATATTTGAAGGTGAATTACTTGAAATGATGTGTTATGGTGTAATTGAGACACCCAAGTTCGAGTTTTAAAGTAGTAAATATTGCTAGTATGGTATTGTGATTGTAAATGCTTTAGAGTGTATTTGAATGTATTAGTAGATTCTGAAAACAGGCTGAGATACGAGCGTGTCCCAGACCGTGTGTTGAGACACAGGCATGTCCCGAGCCATGTGTGAGGACACGATTTATTTTAAGTTAGAACATGGTCGTGTGTCATATGTGAATTTTAACCCGAGAGGTATACGGGCGTGTTCAAGGCCGTGTACCAAATTATGAATTTGAGCATTTTGGACTGAGAGCAACATGGCTCAATACACTGGCGTGTACATGGTCGTGTATGAAATTATAAAAATGTGTATTTTTGACCGAGAGCAACACGGGCGTGTTTGTGACCGTGTCTAATTTCAATAGTATGTGAGTTTTGGACCGAGAGCTACACGGTCTAGTATATAGGAGTGTACATGGCCGTGTATCAATTTGATAACTTGTACATTTTAGACCGAGACATACACAGACAAGAACACGGGCGTGTCCATAGCCGTGTGTGAGAGTGTGTTTGGGACCGAGGCGAGCACAGGTTGGAACACGGCCGTGTAGCCCAAATTTTAGTGTTTTTCTTTAAATTGGATTAATTAGTTCTTGAGAAGTTTTGTTTGTTGCATGTATTACCAATTGCTTATTGAGTCGTAAGCTCATTCCTTTGTAATTGTGGTTTTCAGGTATATAGCCTAGCTTAAGGGGTTTGCTTCGGTAAAGAGCTTGGAGTGTGACCTTGTTGTGTACTCAGGTGGGACGACAATGTGCTTGGTGTTGACATCTTCATCCTCGTGAGCATCTCCATTTTGGCAATTGGAATTTTTGTAATTTTTATTATCTTGTATTTAAATACATTTGTAAAGTTTATGCATATTGTACAAACTTGTACTTTTATATAACTTATCTTTTGAAGAAAAATTTTTTCATTCATGTTTTATTGTAAAATATTTTATGAACATGTATATGTGACACTAGAGGGTGCTACAATAAAAAATTTTAAAAATAGATTTTTTCTCCTGTGCAATATATTTATATTTTCACCTATGTATATATTTAAAAATTTTGTTCTTAATTTTTCAGTTTCAATACAATTTGAAGCAAGTTAGAAGAGTTTCAACACCTAAAGTGTACCAGAGAAGCCACGGATGAACAAAAATGGAGTAAGCAAATAAATCAAAGCAAAGCATCATCAGTTAACTTTCATGAACTAGAAATTCGTTTTTAACATTTTTACTTTTTTTTTTTTTTTTTGAGTTGCAGAACTCTATAACAACTACCAGTAAGTTATGTTTATTATGTTTAAATTGTATCAGTGTATAGATATGTTCAATTTTGGGTGAAATAGAGGTTAAGTGCAGGTGTTAGTGATGTTGAGGTGTATCGTTATATTTTAAGTTTAAGAGAAAGCGTGGGTAGTAGAAGATTGACTCAGTTACTGTCAAACCTTAAAAATGGTTCAAAATTCAGACATGTTGATGTTATTTAATTGTTTATTCTATTTTGTGTTTTTAATTTTTAATTATCTTTGTATGTGAATAATTTGGTGTGATTTTTTTTTTTAATAGAATTGAAGTGAGGCTATCAATAGCTTATTTGGAAACGTTGCATTTTACGCATGAATTCTGTATTTTTCATTATTTTTTTTACTTTGAGAGTAGGATTTTTTTTTTTTTTTTTCTTTTCAACGCTTTAATCATGCCCGTTAGAGCATTATTTTCATTTTGCATTACTAGCAGAATAAAAATTTATTGATGTTAAGGTCCTAATATCATATTAGTACATTTAAGCAAAAGAAAAATAATAAAAAATAAAATAAAAAGAAAAATTAAAATATATTAAAAGAAAAATAATAAAAAATAAAATAAAAAGAAAAATTAAAATATACACTACTACATTATTATGTTTACTTTAAAAAATTAATTAATTTGCTCATATTTTTAAAATTTATTTTTATTTTTATATATTTATTTTATATTTTATAAAGAAATTTTAAAAAATATATCATTCTTCGCGATATATATATATATATATATATAAAGGTAATTGTCTTTTGTTGCTACAAGTGTACACATCAAAACAGCAAACTAAAAAATAGAGTCAACGTAATCGTTTTCTAAAACGACGTAAATCCAAAGGCATTAAACAAAATAAAAATAACAGATAAAGCATTTGTTTAATGTGTGCAGTATGATTAGATAAAGTCGATCCTATCATCATCCACTTTTGTTAGGCTGTGGGTCTCTTAATTTAATTGGTGGTGGTCATAATAATATCACAGCCACGTGATTAACTACTTTTCCCAGCTAAAGAAAATGGAACAGCCCCTTCCCGTCGGCGCACGTTAGTCGCCGGTTTAACACATGGACTGAAGGTTTTGTTCCAGTACAACAGTACTAAATGTTACTCTTGTACATTTAAAGTCAATTTTACCTACGTTAACCTAAAATTGGCTTCCATCCAGATTCGAGCCTTGTTCTTCTATTTATACAACCGGCCTTAGATTATGATTTTGTTATTTTTTATTTTAATTTTAAAATCTTACTATTGAAATATATATTTATAATTTTAATTTTTAAATATAAAATAAATAAATAAACAAAACTTAAATTTTAATAATTAAAATTAAAAATTAATTTTTGTAATACAATTAACTGTTGATTGTAAATTTTAAAAATAACAAATATAATCTTAATTTATGTAATTATTAAATAAAACGCGGTGAATTTTAAAGGGAATAATGATATTTTTTCTGATTTTTTTGAAATTTTGTTTATGATTATCATTTATATACAAATGTTCTAAAAATTTATGATTTTGCATTATGAAATTGAAATTTGGTGATTATGTATATTATTTAATTAATAAGGTGGATATTATTTTTATTGGTTTTGTGGAATTTTTTAATTTTTCCACATAGTTTAAAAATAATTAAGAATAAATTATATTTTTTTTTTTTGAGATTTAACTTATCAACACTCTCCATCTTATATGAAAATTACATCATTATATTTCTCAATTTTAATTATGTAACCACTTTAACATTTCTATTAAAAATTTTTCAATTAGTCTCTTATATTAAAATAAATTTGACTCCCATTATTTTATGAAAATAAAATAATTTAATCTTTGAGTTTTATAAGACAAAATAATTTAGTCCCCTCAATTTTATTAATTATTTTAAATTTAAAATGTATATACTAGCTAAACTTTAAATAATTATACATATTTTCATCAACACATTAAATAAAAAATCAAGCTATAATTTTTATAAATACAAAAAGTTTTATTAATTTATTTTATATTCATTTTCACTTGATTTTGCTAATTTTAATCATTTTAGAATTTAATTACCTAAAATAAATAACTGATTAAAAAAGTATTATTAACTAAATTAAATATAAAAATAAATATAAAATAAAACTAATCAAAAGTAAAATTTAATTGTTTTTACTTGACAATGTTAGTGCAGATATGTATTAATTTTGAAATTTTAGTTTAAATTGTGAATTTGTATTAACATTATTAAAAATAATAATTTTTTATTTTATTAAAATAGTAAGATTAAAGTACTAATTTTATAAAATAAAGAGGAAATTTCAGAAAAAGACCTGTTTGACCAAGCCTCTTTTTTTTTTTGGTCCGGCCCATTTTATTTTTTCATAACTGGCTTTTGCGTTTTCATTTTTCGTCTGTCTTCTTTTCGTTTTTCATTTATGGTCTTTTTTTATTTATCAGCGGTTTCTAGTCAGTTTTTTTGCTTTCTCGTCGTTTTGTTTTCTTCGTCTTTGTCTGCTTTTTGTTATCTTTGTTCATCTTTTCACTTTCTTCTTGTTTTTCATTTTCTTAATTAGTTTTTTTTGTTGATTTGAGTTGTTATGGCGAAAGATAGAAGTGTTTTTGATTCTAAGAAATCATATTCTTCTCCTTCTTCTCGAAAGAAGTCTGATATGGATTCTCCGTTATCTAAAGTGATCGGTACATCTAAAAAAGGAAGAATGACGGTGAATCTAAAAAAAGAAGGTGTACATTTTCTAAGAAGATAAAGATTGTGTCTGTTCCTGAGATCTCTACTAAAAGCTCTTCTAAGGTATGTGTTGAATTTTAAATTTTTTGTTGCTTGTTGTTGCTGTATGTTTCATTTTATTTCTTCTTATTGTTGGTGTATATGTTGTTATAGGTTTGTTTCTTTTTGTTAGTTTTTTTTTTTTAGGATTTTTTTTTGTTTCTACTTTGTTGCTTATTTGTTACTTATTTGTTTCTTCTTATTTTTTTGTGGCTTAGTTGTTTCTTCTTATTTTTTTTGTTGCTTATTTGTTTCTTCTTATTTTTTTTATTGCTTATTTATTTCTTCTTGTTTCTTTTGTTGCTTTTTTATTTTTTCGTGTTTCTTTCTATTTATTCTTGTCTCTTCTTGTTTCTTTTTTTATTTTTTTTATTTCTATGTGTTTAATGTTGTTTTTTTTTATTATTTTTTGTTGCTTGTTTTGATTGTTTAATGTAATTTTCATTATTTATTTCAGGAATGGGAGTATTATATTAAGCCAAGTGAGTATTTTATGAGTAGGGTTTCTTGTTGTGTGAATGAGAATGTATTTTTACATTTGAAGGAGAAGTTGAGTGATAAGCAGATTGAATTGTTTAAGAAAAGTTATTTTTGTTATTTTTTGGACAT
>CATIWO010838619.1:0-15310 GCA_949673435.1 Macaranga tanarius | reverse complement strand
CACAAGCACACACAGCATCCAATCCACCGATGGAGGACGAGGGCCTTGTAGTTACATTTCATATGGATCACACGAGAAGGACCGGCCATGTTTCTCCAACATCATCGTCGCCCCCAACTCCACCTTCTCCTCTTCCTGTAAGCGTTGGTCCCGGCAACCACAAGTACTATTTCTCCCCCTCTCCCTCTTCATCCCCGCCCTTTTCGCCGCCTCCTTCGGCTCACGCATCGGCTGAAAATCTTCCCCTTTTGCCTGAAAACTTGGCTCCTGCACAACTGCCATCACCATTTTCCTTGGACCGTCCACAGCAGCATGCCCACGAATTGGATTCTAGGAGTTCATGCCTTCAGGACCTGTAAGCAATATTAGATGTATATATTGGTGTATTTAGGTGCACATTCCGTATCTAACAATTCGTTTTCATGGTTAAGTAATTTTACTGCATTAGCTCATTCTTGTTGAGTTATCACCGATCATGCATGGCTTTCCTTTTTCTTGATTTGTCTGTTGCTTGTTAAGTTAAAGACCTTTTGACCGGTAGTTTAGTGTTTCTTTCTTTCATTGGTCGATCTTGAACGACAGAAACATAGACCAACCAGTCAAAGCTGTTTGCAAATCCAAACTGCCCGCTCTTTTATTTTTTATTTTTTATTTTTCAAAAAATGTTTTCTTCGTTAATGGTTGCAATTTGTGGACAAAAAACCAGAGTATGGTGGGCTGTTTAGTTTACTACTCTCAGCCACTAACACATTTTCCTGTGTACAACACAGGCTAGAATGGTTTATACAGAAATGCTGCAATTGCTGTTCCAAGTCTCCCTGAATCCTTCGCTGAACATTCCCATGATGCCACAACATTAGCAATCCTCCGCTGTCCCTCTGATTTTCAGGCTACTAACAGCTACGCTGACTCCATTCAAGTCCTGGATGTTATTTTGAATGAAACACAACTGCAACACACACACACTCATTCGTGCAACAAAAGTTTTGCAGAGCTGCATTGTTTACATTTTTTATACCTCCGATTAACTATATCGGCCTCCCACCACCTTTTCTCCTTTTTTTTTTTTCTAAGTCCTGAATCCAATGACATTCCAGCGCTGCAAAAATGTCATAACTTACATTGTCATGCTAATTCTTTTTGTAACTTCCATAATTTCATTCTAAATATTCTGACTCAGATTGTTTTCTTGATAGAATCTTCTGAGTTATTTGTAGCAAAAGCAAAAGGAAGTGAATTTAGACATGTATGGTTAAAATTGACTGCTAATGAATTGAAATACGGCAGAACTACTGAACACAATTATCTCTGGACATGCAGCTAAAGTAGGTAAAGACTATTTAGCAATACAATGTATACTTCTTTACCCACAACACCAATGATAGCAGTTGTATTTTACTGAACAATAATTCTAATCCAGTACCAGCAATTCTTCAAAAGTACTATTGCTCTACAGAACAAACAAATATGATGGAATTTACTGCTGATTTTGCTGTCTCTGTTGTACAAAATTCGGATGATTTTGTGATGCATTCTGGAGAGCTACCATACTGGACTGTAAATTCTGAGCATTTGGTTGCATATTACCAAATGCAACTTGAGAACCAAGCTGTTGTTGCTGTGGCTGTATAGGCATCATGCTACTAGGATTGGACACTGCCATATTAAACACTGAAAACAAAAATCCAACCAAATTTCAGCCTCATATGCCCCAACACTCAAAGGATCTGAAACACTTGTTTGTGACAAGTGCCTCTGCCCTTGATTGGACTTGCCTGCTTAAAATTTACAAACAGAAGTAACTGTAGCTACCTAGGCAGGAGGCTTAAAAGTTGGAAATGAAAACATGATTGTTTCACGTGCTTGGAACAAATGAAAAGCACAAAAGGGGAAAAAAGGAATTCAGGATGCAGTTGGAAAACTCTAAATTAATTGATTAACCTAGAAAAATTTAAAAAGAGAAAAGATGCAGTTCATACTCTGATCATTCATAAGTTGTGATGCATGACTCCTCTGGGGATTGCTACCAGTTAACCCAAACTGCAAGGTAGATTAAGCATAAAAGAATTAGTTGTTAAATCACCAAGAATTCTCTAATGTATGGTATGCCAACAATAACATGCATGCATCCATAAATGCTATAAAAGTTGCTTATGCAATGTCTATCTGTGATAATTGTTATTTCTGGTTTCCTTCTAAATACAGAAAACTTATAGTAGCATTCCATATTTAAGAATGTGCACGTGTGCATGCGAGTCAGATTGCTGGCTATTAAACAACATTTTAGGGATGGGCATGGGTGGGGCAAAACCTGCACCCAACCTGATGCCCATAAAAGATACCTGCCACATCGAACATCATTATAACGTTTTACGTTTTATTTTTTTCCTTATAAATTATTTTATTTAATTTATCATCATTATATATATGTGTGTGTGTGTGCGAGCACGTGCACGTGTGTACATATGACAAAATTAAAAAAAATGGTATATTTATAAAATATAATTTTACTATTTAAAAAATATAATTCAAAAAATTATATTTATGATCAGGTCGGGATCAGATTTTAGTTACAAAACCCTTACCTGTGCCATCTATAAGCAAGGTGGGTATTGCCTGCCATAAATAAGGCAGGGCGAATCAGATACCCATTCCCATCCCTTCTTTCATGCTCAATCAAGGATGGCAGCTAACCAATTGGAAGACTTTTTCCTAGCCAATTTGCATTAAATATAATCCCAAATGCTTTTCACATATTAAACAGCTTGCAACAACTGCCAAGTCTCTACCCAAAGATATAACCAACAGCGTTATCCAGCCCTGAGATTTATAAAACTCCCTTAACAGTAACTGATCATGTTAAAATCCACATACAAATAATTCCAGAACTGTTGAAAATAACAACAGATCCAATCCCTAGCAAATTAACCATCAATGACAGTACTTTTTTTAGTTGTGCCAAATGATCATTTCAGAAATCTTGGAACTCCCTAAATGCAGCCTATGCAGCCTGCCAATTCTCCTATCAAGTTCATCTAATCCAGATTCCGCTGTCCATATAAATGGAACTAAAGCTCTAACATTGACTGTGATTTTCTTGAATCTGTCCATATAGCATTAAAACAAATCACCCTTTTAGGACCAAGTGCAAGAAAAATGTCAGCTTGTTGCTAGTTGCTTTTCATATAATGGAGAATCTTGAGTGTTATAGAAACCTCCATCCATATCATTGAGTGAAATTTCAGTGGACCAAGATCCTATATGCTTTCCTGGTGATTCTAAGATGCGATGATATCTTGACAAGCTACAAATCATCTCCTCTCACCAGAATTCCTATTTCCTTTTTCGACAAAAATAAAGAACTAAGTTAAAATGGTCAAGGCACATTACCTGCATTCGTGGCACATGTGGCTGAGACGACATTGTGGCCGACATGTTCGGAATCTATAAAAGGCAAACGAATGATAATAATAAGCCAAAGATGCATGACAAAGGGGAAAAAAATTGAAATCATCATAATAATAAAAAGAGAATAATTTCAGCAAAAAAAATTAAATATATACTTAAACCCAATTGCATATGTATTCAAGATCAATAATTTATGGCAGCAGTGTAAGACGATATCTAGTATTTCTATATTATCAACTATACTTATTTATAAGACAGAATAAAGCTTACAACAACATTACATTAGACAGAACTACTGAAAATCAACAACTATGGAAATAGAGACAAACTAGTAGAAGGAAGAGCCTGTGGTTTGCAAAATACTATATGCAGCGGCAGACTAATATCTGTGGAAGAAGTTTTATGTTTACAGCAATTTAGAAGCTAATCAAGTCAAGAGGTCATTCAATGGTTAAATCTCAAGCTTCCAATTTGGAATCTTTAGGTTAAGATTCCATTGAAGCTGGAAGAGGAGGTTTTAAGAGGTGGGAGGATGAATATCCCCTGTTTAATTAGTCCAAGATAAACCTTCTCTGTCGCTAGACTAAAAAATACGAAGAGGAAGCAGCCAATGGACATAAAAATAAAATTAAACAGAAAGGCATATAAGAAAATCTTACATAAGGTTTGATGGATGTACCAAGTAAATCCAAGAAAATTACACAATAACTTGTGGAATATGAAATTAAATTGTGATGTCTTGTATTAATAAATAATTACTAAAAGAAGAGCCTCCATTGAAAGAAATAAAAAAATTAAAGACACAACCTAGTCAAAATTTCATTGTCATGAAATGATAAAAAAAGAAAATTTGCTAACAATTACAGCATACCAAAAAAAAAAAAGAGTATAATAGCAAATCAACAAATCTGACCATCTGGGTATTTGGTGCCCCCTGCGCAGCATTAAACAGCGCATTGTTTGCACTACTAGAAAATTGGCTTAAATGGCGATTTAACTGATTTCCTTGGTTGAGAGGGTTTTGACCCATGCTGTGTTGAATGTGTCCGGACGGCAGCTGCCTACCCTGAAATTGCTGGTGCCCCAGTGACTGAGAAAATTGCATCTGATGTTGTCCATGTAACTGGTGAGAAATTAATTTGAGCCAAGCAATTATTACAACAATACATCAATAACTTGAAAACGCACGCATAGAAACAACCCACATAAGATCTTTAGAAAATTCCTAAATTAGTTCTATCACAATACGCATGAAGAAGCAATAGTGAAACACCTTTCAGAGCAGCATTCTCAGTATCGATAAAGCGCATGGAGATATTAAACAATGTTCTTCCGACAAGGCATCATAATTCAACATTTAGGGCATACTATTATCAGTTTTGCTCCTCTAAGGTCAGGGTTCTCGGACCGACTGTTTCTCTGAATGAAATGAAATTCTATTTTTAATGACAATTTTGGGTATGTCTCTTTTTCACCAGAATATAAATTCTTGAAGTTTTTCTTGTTTTAGAGAAATATTCTTTAAAAGCAAGTGTTCCCTTAAATTGTTTCTTTTTAACTAGCTTCCCTTTGAAACAAATTAACCTATAGCTCCAATTTAAATATGAACTAGAATATATGTTGTAGAATGGTTTAAGATCACATTTTTTCATACATTATATTCTGTTATAAAGGCTATTCTTCTTCACTGAACCTTTTCCAGCATAGAAGGAAAGAGAACTTTGGTGGATAAACATGCCAAAGTTGACAGTGAATAGACATGCTGAAAGAAAGATAAAAAAAATTTTCAGCAACTGGATAGTTTTATTAAAATTTACAAAGCTGATTTGGAATCTTTCTAGAATGAGATAAGGTATCTGGTTAAGGTAGGTGTGGCAACAGGCACATACCATTACTGCCTCACTAACTTTGATCACAAAGCTGCCTGGCACACTTACATTATCATCAGAGTCCCCAATGGCATAACATGATCAAGATTGTTGTGGTATACACTTAAAGGACAAAGATTTTAACAGTAAAAATGATCCAGAATTTCTAAATGATCAGGTATATCACCTAGAACAAGCATTTTCTACAAGCTTGTTAGTCGATTTGGAGCATCAAAGATCATCCAAAGGGCATAATCCAATAATTGTGAGACATGAAAGATGCCTTTGATTACCAGGCTCATGGAATTGAACATTCTTCATGACATGTTGAACAAATGTCAAATTGACAAGATAAAACAAGTGCAAATGAGAAAAACATGAACTTCATGAGCTCCAAAAATATATTAATAAAATTTCCTAGCATATTTCAAGTCAACTCAGAAAAGAAGCGCTTCAAATATTGGAGCAGATGCAATAAGCAAGAAACATGGAAATTCTACCAATTCTGTTCAACTATGTATGTATGTATGTTTGTTTGTTTGTTTCTCCACTTGATCAAACCAAAAAAAACTTACACGCTATTGTGAAATCTCCAATATTTGACAAATAAATGCTAAAACAATACTGAAAACAGTCACAAAGGTTCCATGTCATATTCTCCAGCAAGGGAAGAATAAGTTCACATTATAATGTAAAAAACAATGTCAACCAAATTAAAGATGATTATCGAACTACAAATTTACCGGCTGAAACTTCTGCTGACTCTGTCCCTGCAAATCATGCAGCTGTTGCAGCTGGTTCTGCAAAAAAAAAAAAAAAAAAAAAAAAAAAAAAAATCAATTTATTATCTAGATATTGATAAAAAAATATATATATAACAGAAAATTTCCAAAGGTTGAAACTTTTGATAAGTTGGGATGTAAGATAGACAATTCAAAGACCATTAGCTCAATGGGTAACCCTGAGAAGTCAAGTGTTTGGAAGATCTATCTTTATTGTTTAATACTTGCTATTCCAAACTAATTCATGGGCATGAACTTAGCCATTTAAATGAAAATTTTGATAACTATACAATCTTTTTAAAAAAAGACATTAAGAAACTGCAAGGCACTGAGTTGATTACAGCTGAAATCAAATTTGATTTTTGAGTAAAAAGTGTAAATATATACAAAAGGATGGCGAGGTACGTAGATGGAGGTAGAAGGACAAGGCTCCAAGAGTATTTACCATACAAATAAAAAAGTTTAAATGTTGATAAATTGACAAGGATCTTTCCTATTTATTTAGAAGTCAAGCCATTCATTATAATTGACTGTTGCATGTTGACATGAAACTAATTTTCCCTGACAAATTTCAAATAAAATTGCAAACTCTGACAACTTTTGACTTTAGAAAAAAAATATTGTTTTGTAGGTTTTGTTAAACAAAAAGTTGAATGAGCTGAATGCCAATTATTTTGCCTGCTCTGAAAACAAGGAGCATTAAAATATTATAATCCTTGAATCAGTTAAAGAGATTCATGCCATGGCCTTATAAGCAATCTCAATATCAAAGTTGAAACACCAACAGAAACTCATACCTGTCCTAATCCTTGCATTGAAGATTGTCTGAGTTGCTGAGCAAGGAGTTGCTGTTGATGCTGAGGTAATTGCATCATCTTTTGCCTTTGCTGCTGCTGCTGCTGCTGCTGCTGTTGCTGTTGCTGCTGCTGTTGGGTCTGTTGTTGAGGAGAAGGGGTGTTCATCATGTTTGTACCAGACCTTGGTGAATTGGCATATGGTAGTGGGGAAGCTGTAGTGTTGTCAAAGGGAGTAGTATTTGTACCAGCAGAGGGAGATGCAGCTGATCTTCCCATAAGCGTTGATCCTGAAGCCTGCTACAGATATGTGAGGTAAGAAGACAAACAATGGCACAATTTAGCACAAAATGAACTACCCATTTCCATCCAATAAATTGGGAAAGTCAACAGAGTTGTCACCAGATAAGCAGAACAGGTTAAAGCTAAACCTACTTCATCATATTTATAGTTGATGACTTGCATTATAATTGTTCATACTTCAAAGAAATCTATTGCAGTTTTGGTGCTAAAATATGTGCAAAAAAAAAAAAAAAACCATTATATTGAGCAGGGAACAAGCAAGTAAATGACAATTCCCACATCTTAGCCATACATACAAATGGAGAATAGCAAACCATATCATGAGTTTAGACCAAATATATATATATATATATATATCTGAAAAATCAGAAGCTTTGCACGCAAATGATAAGAAAACATGTGCCTTTCAGGACAACGTACAGAAATGAATGCTACTACCTATAAATTGTAGATAAACTGAACCACATAAGTGCAACAAATATTAACAAATGCAAAATAATAAAACATAGTAATTCAGAATGAGACTCTTCAACAAAAAGTTGGTGATATAACCTGTAGCAAAGGCCCCTGATTATTGATGTTATTTGATGACAGAGGCGGAGTATTTTTCATGTACATCCCTGTGAGAAAAAGTTTAGAGAGATTCCTCAACAGGATTGCGTTACATTCAAGTACAAAATTACATCGAATGCCTGTAGTCTTATAAAACTAATTAATTATTACCAGAAGAATCAGAAAAATTATGCACCCCATCACCCGCAGTCAGCACATCTACCAGATGCATTGGAAGTGCTGATGTAATCTGCCTCTGGTCTGCAGTTACTCCAAGTCCTGCACTCATATAGTATTTGTGTAAATGACAGATGATAAAAATATTAAGCCAAAGTAACAGGTGTGCATTACATAAATTATCTAATCAAAGTTAAGGAAACAAACATACAGAGATCCAAAGAGAGCAAGATCAATTACTGTAACACCAGGCCGTTGTTTTTTTTTTTCATTTTTTATAATAGAGCAACATTAATACTCTTCTCGTTTTTAGATAATGCTTAGAGAGGTTGTAATGACAGACAGGTCAGAACTTCTCAAGTAGGTGCTGCAAGGGGGTAAAAGAATAAAACAAATTATATATGTTTATTAGCACTAGAGAGCATTACCTTCACCAAAATTTACAGCAGCTCGGAGTAGGTTCTCTTGTTCTTGAACTTTTGCAGCCTGACTCTTGTCTAAAGTTGGAATAATAGTTGGACCTTGTCGAGTACCGAATTGATAGGCTTTGCGAGTATCAGCTAACACTTTTTCGGCACTTTCACATGCTGCCGCAATCCTATCTATTCTAGTCTGAAAACCTAGAAAGTCAGATCCCTGAATGCAAGTAATCTACAGATAATTGAGACAGACAATAGATTCCAACTCACCTTTAACTTCTCAATCTGTGCAGATACAGGGAAATTTTGCAACCCCTGTAGTAATTGCTCTCTCTTAGAATTGTCATCTGTTTCCATCTCTGGCAATAGTTTTGAGGATAGCATAACTGGTAAAACTGCAGCCACAGAATTTCAGAAAAATGTGATTGCCACAATGAAATAGTTACAATTTTCTAGCAGAGAAGTAATTGGGCAGGTGACAGGAGACTATGAGCCAGTTTGGAGAAGATTCAGTCTCCCAAACACCACAAGCAATACATACAAAATTCCAATTTATCAAACAAATTAACCATATCTATCAAATAAATTAAGCATGTGAGAAAGGTATGCATACTTGTAGCATTTTCAGCATTAACATTTTTGGGATGCACAACAAAAGCCTTGGAAACCTTCTTAATCTCATCCACAATGTTGAAAAGCTCAAGGTTCACCATAGAATACTGCCCCAAAATATCTTGCCTGTTGCACACAGCCAAGTATGTTAATCATTTTAACAAGAATTAAGTATCAAGAAACTACAGCATTCTTGAAAGGAAAGAAAATTAAAGCCTAAAACTTTCTTGTTTTCTTGATACTTAGGGCATTTCCTTTCCTTTTACTTGGAATTTGTCACTCAGGGACGAAACAAAGCATTAATTTTTTTTTATTTATTATTAGACAGCGATGAATTGATAGAAAGAAAAAGATACGAACCACTTAGGGTTAGCGTTGGAGCGAGCATAGGCATCGAATTCTTCAAGAATGCGAGAGATGGCTTTGTAAAGACTGATAGCTCTAGTCTTCACAGACTCCAAATTGAGCTGCTGTTGAACAGCCTGGTTCAGTCTCTCAGCCACCACCATCTGTGGTGGTGCTGGAGGTGCTGCTTGTTGTTGTTGGTGCTGCTGCTGAGATTGGTCTTGCATAATCATTCCTTCCATTTTCTGAAATTCTTTCTCCTCTTTGATCCTCTATATCGACGCTTCTGCACACCAACAACAGAGCAGCAACATAAAGTGAACCCCAACGCATCATCTCACTAACATATATAAACGTTACTTCCCATATATAGCCATGGCCCATTTGATTTGGGTTCTAACTGGGGGCCTATCTCACCCAGACCCGTATAAATAATAACGATTATTTATTAATTTAATTTCCACCGGTTGACAGCCTGCTTGCTACTCAGCCTCAGCCACTGTCAAATAGTAATAATAATAAAAGAGTCTTTTTCCAAATCCGAAGTCAAGCAAAATACAAAAAGCAACCATCTTTCTCCAAGCTGAGTGGAGTGGAGTTGAGTTGGGTTCAGTGAAAGAGAGAAAACATGGCGGAAGAGAAGACGGCACATTCAGCACCGGTGACTTATGCTTCCATGCTTTCACTTCTTACTTTCTGTCCTCCTTTTGTTATTTTGCTGTAAGACCCCTTTCTTTTTAACTCTCATTTCAACATTATTTCCTCACTGTTCCTCTTGCTTCTCAATGAACTTCTCTTATTATACATATAGGGGTTTTGGATCTTAATCAAACTTTTGATTATTACCTGTCATCATTGAAATCTTATGGTTCATCGTGCTTGTCTTTTTTAGATCTAAATAAATCTATGCCTTCATACATACCTCAGTTGTTCTCATTTTTTTTTCTGCAATGATTTCTTACCTTTGTTCATATATATTGATTGTGCAATAGTGGGAACATGTACTCGTAAAGCTCGGCGATGAAATTCATGTTGTTTTCTTTATGTGTTTCTTATTTCAAATGATATATAAAGTGGATATCAAAATTAGATTTTTTTAAAAAATATCTTTATTATGCTTTTCTTGCCAATGCGCAGATGGTACACAATGGTACATGCTGATGGCTCAGTTTCCAAACCTTGGGATTTCCTGAGGCAACAAGGGTTGCAGGGATTTATAGACATATGGCCAAGACCCACTGCTACAGCATGCAAAATAATTGCTTGTTATGCTGCATTTGAAGCTGCACTTCAGCTTCTTTTACCTGGAAAGAGGATCGAGGGCCCTATTTCTCTTCAAGGGAATCGACCTGTTTACAAGGTTACTTGATGTTATGTCTATGAAGTTGTTTACTCCTTTTCTTTTGTTTGATTGTAACTGGCAAGATTGGGGGGAAAATCCTTTTGTCAACTTTTTCCATATTGTCTAAAGTTTCATTTTGATTCTTGCAGGCAAATGGTGTGGCGGCATATATAGTGACACTGGCTACCTATCTGAGCCTTTGGTGGTGAGAATTTTTTTCATTACAATCATTTTGTTTAGGAACTGTAAGATAATTTAAACTCCACCTTCTCCTTCAAAGAAGGTTTGCAGGCAACAAGTTTCTTTTGGTGCCTGCAATAAGTTGCTGCATTTTATTTGTGGAAAGTAACACTTGAGGATATGTTGCAGCTAATTATTGATATTGCGGACTTGGTTACCCAGATCTTATTCGGTGCCCTAGAGGCATCATAGGATTGAGGCAGCTAAATACATAATTGGCTTTTTGGTCATGTTTTCAATGGAAATGTCTTAGAAAGTAATAGATAGTTATATTTACTTCAGAGTATTTCTCTCTTTTACTTGGTATGTCCATGTCTAAATGGCTGTGCTTGGTTGTCCTACAGCACGTATACTGTGGTAACACCCAGCAAACTCCTTCTTCCATGATTATTATGCAACATATATAAACAAACACTGCATCTAGTATAAGTTATAAGTGTACTGATATGTTATTGTGTTTATTTTCTGCAGGTTTGGAATATTCAACCCCACAATTGTTTATGATCATTTGGGAGAGATATTTTCGGCTCTCATTTTTGGAAGCTTCTTCTTCTGTATTTTCTTGTACATAAAAGTATGAAATTCTAAGTAGATAACTTGTTCATGCGTTAAATAACATTCCTTGAATCTCTAATGAATATATATATAATATTTTTGTTGCTTTAAGGGTCATTTGGCACCATCATCAACAGATTCTGGTTCATGTGGAAACATAATCATGGATTTCTATTGGGTGAGTTCAGATCTCCTTGATATATTCATTTTACCTTGTGATTATTATCAAATGTAGAAAAGTCGAATTAAAGCAATGGCTCTATCTGAAATTTCTTTGTGTTAGATTTGATGATTGAATTTCTCATAGTTTTCTGCACGAGAACACATGAACAGTCACACATGCCAACAGAGTTATATTGTTAGTCAATGAGGTCTAGGGCTTCCAGACAATGCTCTTGTATAATGTCTCTTCATCTTGTTGCAGGGCATGGAGCTCTATCCTCGAATTGGAAAGAACTTTGACATCAAAGTTTTCACAAATTGTAGATTTGGGATGATGTCTTGGGCAGTTCTTGCATTGACCTACTGCATTAAGCAGGTAGATGCTTTTTGATATCGTTGTTTTACTCTCATATGTCTTTTGTAAGCACGGTAATAAACCTGGTTATATGATATCTAATTCATTGAAGAATTACTTTTAATGTATTTAGTCGTGCTTAAAGAGTTTCTGGGATATTACTTCCACAGATGACTCTCATATTCTTTCCAGTTCAAACTCCCTTTTAAGGCATTTCCTGGTTGGTCTAGCAAATGAGAAGCTGCAATATCATAGTTACCTGTTTTTTTCTTGTTTAAAGTTTGAAGCTTGCTGTTGTATCTTTAGAACTACTCTGATTTTTCTAGTCTTATTTTTTATGGTATGGTAATATGTTCAGTTTTCTTTATATTCCAGTATGAGCAGAATGGAAAAGTGGCTGACTCGATGCTTGTAAATACCATATTGATGCTGGTGTATGTTACAAAGTTTTTTTGGTGGGAAGCTGGGTACTGGAACACTATGGATATCGCGCATGATCGAGGTTCACCTATGATCCATTGTTATTTGTTTACCTCATTCTTGATATTAGCAAATGTCTTTTGGTGCAATAATTAGAAAGTGTCAATAACTTAGAATGAACTTGTTTGCATTATCTTGTGTGCTTTACTGTAAATCACTGTCATTTAATTCTAGTTTCAAATAACTGTTTCAGAGCTGCCTTATTGTTTCAGCATCCTGTAAATTTCTGATTCTCCCATGGATTTTTTATTTAAATGTTGACATTAGCATATTGCTTTTGAAGAATATTTTGAGTTCAAACCTTTTGTTGTCATGCAAGTTGTTTGTGCATTTTTTATTTTTTTCAAGTAAGAAGTTGACTTCAATTTCTATGGTGTTCACTGCATATGAGGGTGCATACGGTATGATCTTTGTAAATTTTACATGGCTTTAATTTTTTTTTATATTGTTATTTATTTTGCATCTTTAAGAACTATTGATTTTTCTTGTATGATGTTATTCCTCATGTTAGTGTCTTATCACACTTTTAGTTTACTGATGCTTAATTTCCTTATGGTTTTCATTTATGTTTTGGCTTTGGCAGCGGGGTTTTATATTTGTTGGGGATGCTTGGTATGGGTTCCATCTGTCTATACTTCTCCTGGCATGTACCTAGTCAATCATCCTGTGAATCTTGGAACTCAGGTAGAGGTGTTCTCCTTTCATATATCTGGCTTCCAGCCATGAATATTGTTCTGTTATTATCTTCTCTTCCTGATACTTTTACTGTATCCTCAATCTGATGGGTGACAACCTGAATGTATTGAACATGAAAAGGTTGATATCTAATATCTTCTCTCTAGGGTGGAGATTATGGTAAATGCATGAATTTGGTTGGATGGTTCAAATAGCAATAACTTTGGGTTGTCAAAGTCAGGTGTGAGATACTCATTTCTAGGCAGGAGTACAGAGTTGTTGCTTTCTTTCTTTTTTTTTTCCCCTGAAAAAAGGGTAATAGCACCAAATGTGGGGGAAGTACATCCGGTTGCATAAGCATGTACTTTTTCTTTTCATTCTTGAAGCAATATGTTCATCTTAAATTCTGTTATTCCTTAGACATGCTTGGTTCTGACCTTCCCATCCTATTTTTCTCAATTTTTCCAGCTTGCAATTTACATATTGGTGGCTGGCATTCTCTGTATATATATCAACTATGATTGTGACAGGCAAAGGCAAGTATTTCGGAGAACAAATGGCAAATGCTTGGTATGGGGAAAGGCCCCATCAAAGGTGATTGATCTCATGACTTTGTCTTGTAATACTCGTTCTATTTGAATAACCTATAATTTTGACAAGAAGCTATGGTGGCACTCTTAATAGATTGCGGCTTCATACACTACAGCATCAGGGGAAACTAAGAGTAGCCTTCTTTTAACTTCAGGATGGTAAGTATTCCACCTTGTGGGTTATTCTTACTTTTTTTTTTCCCTCTCCCTGAGGGAAGAAGGGGAGGGAAAGGGATGAGGTGGGGGTTTAGGGAAGCCAGGCAAGCTTTGATGTTCTCTATTTCATGAACTGACGGGCACATTAATTTTGTGAATTGTCATTGTGTAGTATCTATGAATATGCATAAGCATGGTTTTCTTCTTGTGTGGAGAAGATATGATCGTTTATAACACTAGATTCAAATTTTGAGCTTGTTTTGTCATGCTGCAGTGATGATGACTTTGGTGTGGTCTTGCAGGTGGGGCTTATCTCGTCATTTCCATTATGTACCTGAAATACTAGCTGCCTTTTTCTGGACTGTCCCAGCTCTTTTTAATCACGTAAGCATTTTGTAGTTTAGGAAAAATTTTACCAGTCATAACCCATGATGAGCATTTTTGCTGAACTCTCTTCCTTTTAAATTTCTGTTTTTATTTATTTTTGCAGTTTCTACCCTACTTCTATGTGATATTTCTTACCATCCTTCTTTTTGATCGAGCTAAGAGGGATGATGATCGATGCCGATCCAAGTAAGTGCTAACTTTATCAGGAATAAAGAAAATAATTTGTGTTTTGTTAGAGCATAGTAATAAAGATTGCGTATTCATCATTCCTGCATCAGCATGCACACATTCCTTGGGAGGGAGATCAATTACTGTGCTACTTATAAGTGGCCATTTAATATGATTGCAACATTATGGCTTTGCAGGATTGTTTATGTAAAAAAGCGCTTCAGATGCTAAATGAAACTGACAAGACAATCCTGTTTGCAGGTATGGGAAGTACTGGAAGTTGTACTGTGAGAAGGTTCAGTATCGAATAATTCCTGGAATCTACTGAGACATCTCTTGTGGACGAGAAGTCATAAGTTTTTGTTTCCCCAGTTTGTAGGTGAGGAGTGAGCAAAGGTGTTGTGGTGTAGCATGTTCCTTTGTAGTTGTTTGTAGGCTTTTGTTTTGTTGAGTGCCTTGTATGCTGCTTTGAGATATAAAGTCAACAAGTTTTATTAACTAGAAAGGGTAGTTACGCTTATTAAATTTAAATGGTTTGAGTGCCTTGTATGCTGCTTTGAGATATAAAGTCAACAAGTTTTATTCATTAGCTTATTAAATGGTTTGGGACATCCCTTTCCAAGTGGTTTACGGTAACATCAGTAGATAACAACTTGTCTGCATAAATAAATAAATAAATAAATATCTTCTTTTTCTTTTGCGTTGGCATAAACATATCCACCAAACTTTGCAATATGTGGGCACTAAGACTTTAATTTAATTTATTTCTTTTTGCACTGTAAAAGGAGGTTTTTTTTTTTTTCATTTCAATGCAGTAAAAATGGGGAAAATGTTCATGTTTATATTCTTCCGGTGTATGCCTATAGAATAACATTGTAGGCATATATTTATATTAAATTGAATATACAGTTAATTTTTAATGATATATATTAGGGGTGAG
>CATIWO010838578.1:0-10355 GCA_949673435.1 Macaranga tanarius | reverse complement strand
AAAAATATATTATTATATAGTATTATTTATACTTTCTAGATTGGTGGATTGAATTTATAAAATATATTTTTGTCTTATTATTATAAATTTATTTATTTCAATTATTTAGTTGAAATTTTAGAGTTTTAAATATTTAAAATTGTTGAAATTTTTGTTTAAATTCAAACTTTAGTTAATATATTGATTTCAACCAAAAGATTTTATTTGATTGAAATTCCAATTTACTTGCCAAAATTTAGTTATTTAAATACATGATAGGTTAGTTTTGTTATTAATAAAAAATACATGTCTTTTTTCGTCCAAAAATGTTTTCCCTACATTCATACTTTTATATATAGTATAGATACACTACTTATCTCAAAATAATCCACAATCACATCTCATCTCAATTCAACATTTATTATGTGTAAATCAAAATGCAACCATGCATGTTAACGCAAGTTAGTAGTCGACTGAAATTCTCAACACATATCACACACGTTTCACACAAAGCTCACGTTTTCATTTTTATTATTTTCATATATATAAGTGACCATTCTTGAGACTCTCTGCCCAGCTCAGTCTTAGATCTCACATGTTTATATATATATATCATATGAATGGCCACATCTGAGACTCTCTGCTCAGTTCAGTCTCAGATCATGGATCTCAATCTCCACACACACATGTTTTCCTCATATTGTGCATGTGCAATTCATCCCTCTCACAACATATATATATATATAAACCATACCTCATTAAGTGGCTTGCACACCTAGGTACCAGTATTCACAATTCATCGCAACACATGCTCTTATTCATACAATTTGTAAACGGAGAATAAACCGTTCATATACCAAAAGTATACCAAAATCATATGCCATATATATATGTCATTCATATATCAAAAATATACTAAAAATATACCAAAAATATACTAAAAGTATACCAAATTTATATATCCTATATATATATTAAACAACTATAGTACTTAAAAATCCATACATGTAAGCATTAAATTAATAATTACTTACCTATAAGCTTTAACTCCTTAAATAAAAGCTTTATGTAGGGTCTCCTCTACCTCTTCCACTCCCTACACACAATTACATGCCAATTCAACAAACAAGCATTACAATTCATTCCAATTCACCAATTGTACTTAAATACTCAAAGGTTCAATGTATCCAAATAATTCACACATTTTTCCAAAAATTATGAAAATAATACTGAAGCTAGAAATATGAGTCTACTTCAAATTCTAATTGGAATTTCATAATTCAAAAATGTATGGAATTACCTATAAATTTTTAATTAGACCCAGGCAAAATAGAGGTGATAGACAAAGCACAAAAATATCAAGCCCTGCCAGTCAACCTTAACAGCAAAATTAGCTCACACTCAAAACACAAAATTTGTAGAAGACACTCTGAAGTTTCCAGAACATCAAACCTTGCTCAATTCAGAACTCTATAACTTAAGTTATGGTCAAAATAATAAGACTGAAAAATAAAGCATACAGGACCCGAATTTAACCAAAATCAAAACTCAACCAATTCAATCAAATACACAAGGAAAACTTACCAATTGATACTTAAATGAAAATAAGACCCTCTATGGCTTCCTAAGGCAATAGATTGCTAGCTTGAATAAGATTACAAACTCTCCAAAAATCTCTCAAAACTCACTTTTCTTCTTCTTCCTCTAGTCTCTACACCACCACACACATCACATAGGCACATATACACAACTAATTAAAACACTCCACCATTAGCCCCCAAAGTTTTCTTTACTTTAATTATAATCATCACTTAATATAATAATAAAAAAATAAACACATATATATATCACTTAAACTAATATAATAATACTACTTTAACTAAATATCACCACAATAACCAATTGTCACCTTATTGAATTGAGTATATTACTTAATACTCCATAACTTATAATTATGACATTTAACTCCAAACTTTCCTTTCAATCAAGTCCCTCTCTACACTCATATACATTCCCAACATAAAAATAATCTAATTAGGTACTATGCATCATATGCAATACACAATACATACGTCATGAATACGTATGAAAAAGGGCGGGTGTTATACTTTTGAAAGGGTGTGGCACCTTTTAACATATCACTTGGCATGGAATTAATGAGTGTAACAGCATGGTCCACTTCAAATGACTAATATTTAAAAGGTATATGAGAATAAGCCAATAAAGAAAGATATGTGTCACTTATATGCTGAATTTTATGTTTAGAAATTCCATTTTGTTCATATGTGTATGGATAAGCTACGTGATGTGAAATGCCTTGAGAAATTAAAAATGAATGTAGTTTACGGTATTCACCACCCCAATCACTATAAAGAGCTTTGATTTTAGTGTTAAATTATTGCTCGACATAAGAATTAAATTGTAAAAAGATGTTGTATAAATCACTGCGTTGTTTCATGCAAAATAACCAACAATAACGAGTAAAATCATCAACGAAAATAACATAGCAGAAATAACCAGTAGCAAAAACAATAGGGGCAGGACCCCAAACATCAGAGTATAAAACTTAAAATGGTGCAGTGCTCCTATAATATACTTTTGGTAAAGAGAACTTAGTTATTTTTCCTACCGGACATGAAGAACAATTGAAATGGGAAACATTGAGTGAATCAGCACAAGATAAGTGATGATATTTTATTAATGGTTGGATGTCCCAAGCGGGCATGCCAATCTTAAAGAGTGACTTTTTCAGCAGCGAAGGCTTGAGGAGGAGATGCAATTATATAGAGTCCGCCTCTACTCGGACCTTGAAGAAGAGTTCTCCGGGTGACCTGGACTTTCACAAAAAAATGAGATGGGTGAAATTCAAAGAAGCATTTGTTTTCATTAGCAAAATGACTAACGGATAGCACTGATTTTGTGAGAGATGGCACATAGATAAGCGGAAGGTTTTAATGGGAGAGAGAATGATAGAGAAACTAGTGTTAGATATTTTTAAACCTTGACCATTCACTATATAGACTTGGTCTTGTCCGCGATAAAAATTATTGATAGACAATGAAGAGATGTCTGGCGTCATGTGATATATTGCGCCTGTGTCAAGGTACTAGCATAATGAACAGGGGGCGGAAACACAAGAAGCAGTTTCATGGTATGCTTGATGGGCAAAATCCTGATTTGATAGAGCATAAGAAACATAGTTGGCTTGTAAAAAATTGTCAGTCCGTTGATCACAGCATCGGCATTCTTTGGCAGTATGGTTTCGAACCACAAATCTACAATCGTGGTCTTCTTTGAGTTGTAAATGGCTGTGGTGTAGGCATAAGGGAAAAAGAGCCTGGCCGGGGTAAAGGAGATACCTGAGGAGGCCAAGAAGGAGGCTGAAAAGATGAGCCAGTGGAGGTTCTTACATATTTCACAATAGTATTTCATGAGCAATAAGTTGTTCGTGTAGTTCATAAAACGGAACAGGGTCTGGTCGAAGATTGAGTGTGATGATGATGGGATGAAAGTCTGATCCGATGTTGCTATATATAATCACATTGAATTAAGTTGTGGAGAGGGGATGTCCTACAATGCCGAGTTCATCGACGAGGGTTTTTGCCTTTTGTAAATATTGAGATACTAACATGTCATTTCTTTTGAGTTCTTGCAAGTCAATGTTGAGCTGTAATTGGCGATTTTATGAAACAGAAGCAAAGGCCTGAGCTAAAGCATTCCAGATCTGTAGAGATGAGCATAATTCAATAACATGGGAGAACACTGCTTCAGTGAGAGATGACATCAGCCAGGTCATGAGCATTTGATCCTTGGCATACCAATTGCATATTGAGGGTTGGGAATGGTTGTAGCTGATTTTGTAGGATTGGGTATTTATTGAGGTAGTATCGGGTTAGAGCCATCAATGAAGGACATCAGATTATGACAGTTTAATAAGGGAATGAATTGCGTTTTCCACACAAGATAATTACAAAAATTAAGCTTGATAGCGAAGGTATGGTGGGTTTGGCTTAGGGCTGCTGTTGGTGTAGAAGTGACAGATGCGGGAACAATGGCAGATTCAGATGATACCATATGAAGAATTGAGCTTGTAATATATATTTTACGTATATTAAAGATACATAGTGCAGGTATAAATACAATAAAGAGAAGATAGACGGATAGAATTAGGGGTGTTCATTGGTCGGTTTTTGGGCAATTTTTTGACCAAACTGAAATAACCGAATTTGAAAAAATCAGAATTGAACCGAACTGAATTTGGTCCAATATCGAACCGAATTGAAATTTTTGGGTAAAAAACCGAACCGACAGAACCGAACCTAAAATTTTAAAATATTGATTATTTTTATATTAAATTTGTATATATTTGTATATATTTTTAACAAATATTTAGAAAAATTAAAATTAAAAATATAAAAATCGGTTATCTCGGTTAATAGAACTTTTTTTTACATAAAACCAAACCAAATTTTAATTCAATTCAGTTCAAAAAATTCGAAAATTTTAAAAATATAAACCGAACCGAATAGAGTCAGTTCGATTTTTGATTCGGGCATTTCGGAGGCCATGAACACGCCTAGATAGAATACAAAGACTCTGTTATAACAAAATATAAGAGAGTATAACAGAGTGATAACAAATAAATAACAAATGAATAAGTATTGGTGGCTGTGATATATTCATTTGCCTTTACATATTGTTAGGAGTCCATATCCTTTTACAAGTAGCATATCTTATTCCCTAATATCAAGAAGTATTTTGGGTTATTCAAGTCTTCAGTAGTTAATTTTAGCATTAAAGAAGGAAGTTATATTTAATTTTTAAAGATCATCATAATTATAAATATTTAAATTATCTTTTTAAGAAAAAATTATCCTAAAAAATATCTACAATTTATAACCTACAATTTTATTTTATTTTCTTCTTTAATTAAATATTAATTAATCAATCTAATAAAATTATATTATATTTAGGATAAATATTCTTTCCTTTTAAGTTTTTTACAAATTATTTTTAGTTAATAAATAATTTATTACATAGTGAATAATGATTAGTATATTAAGTATTAAGAGATGTAATAATTATGTTGACTGATTTTAATTAAACACATAAGAATTTGTAGTAAATATTAACCCTTATTGATATATATTATTATTAATATATATCCACTAAAAATTATTAAATGATGAAACTGTTAAATATTCACATATTCAAATTTAATTGTATAATAAATCGGTTCAAAACCTATATATTTAAAATTTTTATAATGACTAGAATACCTATGACTCCAATGTTGTAACATATTGACGACCATAATCGGATTTGATATCTCTATTGAATTGAATATGTTTTGTTTCTCTGAATTGCCCACACATAAAAAAATAAAAAAAATATAAAAAAAAAAGCAGCAACAAGACAGCAAAAATCAAACGCCGCAATAAGACGGTGAAACCACAAAAACAAACAATAACAAACCTAGATATATGTGGAATACTCACTTATTTTTAAATTTTAATTGATAAAAAAGATGTATAGAGTGGTGATTTTAGGCCAAAAAAGGCCAAAAATCACATCTCTCTGCTAAGAAAGATGAAAAGTAAAAAGAAAAAAAGAGAAAAGTTAGAGAGAAAATGAGAGAGAGGCTAGGGTTTGATTGATATATATTATTATTAAGTATAGATATTTTATTTATTTGGATTGATTTATTAAGTAGTGAATTCATATGAAGCACTTTTTTGGTTGTCTATTTACTATTTTATATCTTGGGTTGGACTGGGGTTTACCATGAAAAAATATATGGACTTGATGCAGGTTGAAATCATACTTTATTATTATTATTATTATTATTATTATTAGTGAACTATGTAATTAGGAGATCGTTCAATATCATCAAAGATTAAAATTGGCACTGCAACAAAAAAATTTATAGCAACAATTCTCAAATGTTATAAAAAATTTAAAAAATTTATTATAAATCTATACCAATAATTTTTACAAATGTTACTCAAATGTCTCTTAATCTAGTGTAGCTATATATTAAAATAATATTTATATAATTTGTTGGTATTTATTTATTGTAACACTAATAATATTTTTTGTAACATTATTTTATTATTGTAATAAATATACTTAAGTAACATTTAAGAAATATCATGATAAAATAATCATTAAATATCATTGTACCACATTATTGCAACATATAACAAATATTATTTTTATGTTAAAAATTTTATAATTATTGATTAAAATTTTCATTGTTATTTGATAAATTTATTTATTAACATTCAACAACTTATTATAACATTAGAATGGGTGGAGGTTTATTGAAAATTAAATTTTTATTATTTTATGTTAAAGTTTATTATCATATGTAAATTATAAAATTATGTACATATTTTTAAAATACAATATTGGCAAAAAAAAAAAACGATATTGGAAACAAAATTTTTTTAATGCTTATATAACAATAAGATATAAATTAAGTACAACTATCATTTAAAAAATTAATACAACTCAATACATTTTATCTTAAATTAAGTACAACTTCAAAATAATTACATAATTTTGACATCTAAATCTATACTTTCTACTTCTTGAACTTTTGAAATTCCGGCATTCAATTAATAAAAATCTTCTATTTTGTAAATGCATAGCATTTCTTGAAAAAATAAATTCACTAATGTAATTTTACACTCAAGAACCAAACCTGCATAAAATTATATAAAAATATAAAAAAAATGATCAAATAATTAGGAAAAAATAAAATAACAAATAAGAAAATAAACTAAATATTAAATAAATATAATTGTTGTGCATACATGCCAATAATCGTTTTAAAAATTCTTTTGTTAAATTAGTGTAACAATACAAAAAGTGAATCTAAAAAATAAAGCGAGTAATTAATGGAATTGAAGGTAAAAAAAAAAAATTAAAACTATAACTTTTTTTTTTTTTCAAGAATTGAAGTTTTTCCTCACAAGTGACCTCGATAACGGAGAAAGCTTTCCCTAATCAATAATTAGAGTCATAGTTCCATTCCAATTGTCATTTAAGGTAGTGTCACAAATATTAAGAATTCAATTATCGTTTAAGGTAGTATCACAAAAATTAAGAATCCTATTTAATACGCATAATTATAGGTGCAAATGACTATATTACCTTCTTTTAGAAATACCAAAAGTCATACTCCAATCAAACTTTAAAACTAAGATATGGGTGAAATTGAAAATAAGAGTTTCTTTTTTATTGGTAATCTAAAAATGTCATTTTGGAAAGGAACAAATTTTATTTTCTAAAACGACAATTGGAATGAAATGGATGGAATATATATTAGTCTTCAAGAAAGTTTGTATGCATTGAGAACGAAACTGGTTCTTGAAGGCTTAAAAAAAAAAGAAAAATGTAACAAGTTTTTAATATATTGCATAAAGCACATTAATTAATTTACACATGCTCTATACATTTGACTTCTTCCTCCCTCTCAATGTAAGTGACACTATGGCCTTGTTTGGTTCAGTTGTTTATATCAGCTGATAGCTGTTGCGGTTAGCTGATACCTGGTAGCTGATAAATAAAAATCGTTTGGTGAAATTCTATTACCTGTTACTGTTAGTATGTCAAATGACCATTCGAGGTATAAATTATTTTTAAAATATAATTTGATACATCTCTTATAATTATATTTTAATTATATAAATTATTTAAAAATATGTATAGTATTAAATAATAATTTATCATGTAGCACCCACAAAGTGCCACATACATGTGTATCTAATGAATAATCAACACATGACATAATAAAAATTTTCTCAATATATATTCATATACATACATAAAATCCTTGTTCGATACATTAAAAATACTTAATATTGTATATTAAGTAATGTATATGTGTAGTTAAAACAAAATGCTCAATGCCATGATGATGTGGATGGAAATGACTGCACCAAGCTTTCCTCAAACCCACCTGAGCTCTCTATAGAGCACACTTCAACTCTGGCTAACTATGTCTGAAAACCACAATTTCAAAGGAATGTGCTTGCGACTCAATAAGCAATTATTAAGATAAGTATACATATAGTTCTTCTCAAGAACTAATTAATATAATATAATAAAAACAACTGAAAGTAAACTTCACAGCTGATTTATGCCATACACCAAACTGGCAAGCGCCAAACACTAGTGGGCTCCAGTGTCTGCTCGCAGACTGTCCCCTTCTGTGATTCTGCATCTCTGGCGAGTGCCAGTGTCTGCTCGTAGATAACCCCACTGGCGAGCGCCAGTGTCTGTTTACAACAAAATTCTTATTTAACTCGCCCGAGTCCTCCACCTAATAAAACATTTCATATACATTCCAAAATAATTCACAATTACAATACAATATCATCAACATTCACTTCACTCAAACTCAGTTCTTGGTATCACAATTACACCATATCACACCATTCTAAGAAAATCACATTTAATATATATATATATATATATATATATATATATATATATATATATATATATATATATATATATATATATATAAATATGATGCAATAATGCATGTTTATACGAGTTAGTTATCCGGCCGGAGTTCTCAACACACGTCACACACGTTTCACACAAAGCTCACTTTTTCTTTTTCATATATTTTTTTCATATACAAGTGGCCATTCCTGAGACTCTCTGCCCAGCTCAGTCTCAGATTTCACACGTTTATATATCTTACACGAATGGCCACATCTGAGACTCTCTACCCAGCTCAGTCTCATATTCATTTTCAATGAAGGCTCTCTACCCAGCTCAATATTTTCAATGAAGGCTCTCTACCCAGCTCAATCTCCATACTCACACGTTTTTCTCACATCAATCAATATGCATATGTATTTATCATTATTACAATAATACATGTATAACCATACCACCTCAAGTGGCTTACATTATTCATAATTCCATACCACCTCAAGTAGCTTACACAATATATATGCCAATGTTCATAATTTACCACAACACATGCTCAATCGACTATTCTTACAACAATATATATATATATATATATATATATTCATCATTCTTTCTCACATCAATATAATCACATATTCATCATTCTTGTCACCTTAATGGCATACACAAATCAATATAGTTAAATCACTATAGTTACTTGAAAATTAAATATATCTAAGCATTATATTAATAATTACTTACCCCCAAAATTTTAACTCCTAAAATGAAGAAAAGCTCCTCTTATTGAGTAGGGTCTCCTCTACCTCTCCCAACTCCTATACACATTCATACATCAAATTTAACAAACAAACTTAGCAATTCACCCTAAACTCACAAAATGCTACTAAATGCCCAAAAATTCCATATGGCCTAAAGATGCACACACAAGTCTAATAACCCCCAAATTTCCACTGAAACTAGGGTTATGAATTTACTACCAATTTCAACTAGAATTACTCAATTATGATAACTATAGAATTAATTATGGATTTTTGACACAAATCGGGTAAAACAGGGTTGATAGCAAGAGCAAGAAAATATCGAGCCCTGCCAGTTAACCCTAACAACAAATTTAGCTCAGGGTCAAAACATAAAAGTTATAGATGACTCCTCAAAGTATCCATAGCATCAAACCTTGCTAAATTTAGAGTTTTAAAACTCTAGATATCACCATCTAACTAACACACTAGAAAATTCATAAATCAACCTATATACTGCTATTGTCATATTTGATATATAAAGTTCATTATACTCTTAAAAATTATAGACACATCCAATAATCACTAAATTTATACGTCTAATTTCATTCTCAACTTAATTATACCATTAGCACATTTAGGGAATTAATTATGAATTTTTGAATCCATTCGGGTAGAACAGGACATCAGTATGGGCAATAAAATGTCTAGCCCTAATTGCCCCTCTTAACAATAAAATCAGTCCAAACTCAAAACATAGAAAATGGAAAGGACTCACTGAAGTTTCTAGTAAATCCAACCATACTCAAATCAGAGCTCTATAGCTCAAGATATGGCATAAATAATGGAACTGAAAAATAGAGGAAAACATACCAGAAATTCCCAAAAATCAAACTCAACTACAACAATCACAAAGCATGTAAAACTTACCAAGTTAGGACTCCAATGGCTATAAGACTTCTAATGATTCCCAAAGATATAGATTGATCACTTGAACAAGCTCACAAACTCTCCAAAATAAATCAAGAAACTCTCTTCTTCTTCTTCTCAATTCTCTACACTCACACACTATACTAACACACACACATACTCACTCATCGAACATCACCATTTGTGCACATAATTAGCTAAGTAAATTGCCTCTCTAAAGTCTTCCTCCCATAATTACATATTTATAACCAAATA
>CATIWO010838445.1:0-13302 GCA_949673435.1 Macaranga tanarius | reverse complement strand
GACTAATTATATATATGTTATGAAGAGAAGATAAATATTGCATATTGTAGAGACCTCCTGCAGTGGGTTGAGAGTATGGATATTGTATATAAATATATATATTATAGATATATTATCATATATCTATTAAGAATAAATTTTTTGGTTATTTAACTAAAATAAAATATTTATGTAACATCTTAATTCAATTTTATTAATTTATCTATTAGTTAGCATTATTTATTATTATTTTAAATAGGTTATAAAATAATTTTTTTATTATTTTATTTGTTGATAATAAATATATATTTAATTAATAATATAAATTCCCGAACTGTACCGTTCCATACCGATTCGTTCTGAAAGAATCGAATCTTTGTACCGAACCGTACCGAAAAACTGGTATGACACGGTATCCTCGTACCGAAAACTAGTACTGGAGATTTTATTTTTAAAATCTTTGAAATATGGTACAGTACTGGAGATTTTTTCTCCGAATTTCTCCGAACCGTGCTCACCCCTAACCGTAAGGATGGATTGTGATTCTTAAAATAAGGCTAACCAAAGAACTAGGCAGCTACCCTCATGGTCATGATCCCACTCGTGATCATAATGCTCAAATCGTGATATTCAAATTGAGAAATCAAGAAGGCAAGCAATCACCCTCATGGTCTCAGTCCCGACCGTGACCAACATACTTGAATCATGACATTTAAATTAAAAAATCAAGATATTAGGCAGTCACCCTCATGATCAAGTTCCCCCCTGTGAGCATAGCTCATGACAAACATTATGATCATGACTAACTTGAAGGCAACTCATGAGGATTGAAGGTTTAGAAGGTAGCCACCCTTACATCATGAGAGGGGCTCACAAGCTGATTGGTTCACTTTCTAACGGGAAAATTATTAATAACGGTATCATTTTTTAACCCTCACGACTGAGACACCTAATATCATGACTAGAAGCATAACATTTCCTAGAAAAAGCTAAAAAAGTATTAAATGAAGCTTGTGAAGGTTAAAGACGAACTAGAAGCTCTCTAATATGTAGTTTTCATTCCTCAACTATAAATACATGCATTAGAACCTCATTTAACAATCTTTTGACAAGTTAAATATAGTTGTTGAGCAAATTTGTTATTTAAATCTCTCAAGCATTCATTGTATTCAACTTACTATTTTCTAATTCTTGAGTGTGGAATTGTGTGTTAGAATTTGAGTGTGGAATTGTGTGTTAAAGTTAAGATTCTACTTCTACTCTTTTTTGGGTTAAAAAGGGAAGTGAGGATCTACTCTAGTGTTTGGTTTAAGTGTGAACCATTGAAAATACTTAAAAATTTGGATTTGGTTTGAGTTGAACCAAAAAAAAACTCAAGTGATTATAAAGGTTTAAGTTGAGCCTTACAAAAACTCTTGCTTGTAACTCAATCTTGATAATTGATCGGAGATAGCGATTTAAAAATCCTAACTTAGAAGAAATTAGACAGAGGATAGGATTAACTGAAAATTTAAACCTCTATAAATCATTAAGTTCTTACTTTTTCTTTTTCTTATAATTTTTGTGTTATTGTTTAGTTAAGCTTTAATTTTTTAATCCTATTAAATCTCTATTAAAATTTTAATTAGTCTTATTCAATAGCCTCTAGGGCACTTTCAGGCATTATCAACACAATCATCATCATCATAATTATCATAAGAAAAGTTAAAACTATAAGGTACCTCTTTATTGTCCTTAAAGAGCCATGAAGCAAAAAGTTGGCCACTTTTTGTTCTCCTCCTATTTCTCTAAAATGAAAGAGTCATCTCAAATGGTCTTAAATGCCTTCTTCTTTTTCTTTGCTCCTTTACCCTTTTGCTTTATTTTAGGGCACTAACTTCTAATGCGTTTGAAGCTCTTGCATTCATAGCATGTTACCTTTTTACCTTTCTTATAATCACTCTCCTTAGACTCCCTTTGTTTAGCTAAGTTCTTCCTTCTTATGAACTTTTTGAGTCCTCTTATAAGAATGGCCAACTCTTTATCCTCTTCACTTGAATCATTAACACTCTTCTCTTCACTTGAGTCTTGTAATGATTTAAGAGTTATACATTTCTTTTTCTTTCTTCTTATCTTACTTATGCCTCAAGGTAATCTCATGAGTAAGAAGCTTACCAATGAGGATGTCAGTAGAGAGCTTTAAGATGTTATGTGCTTCCTCTATAAATGTCACCATTGAGTCCTAATCCTTCTAAAGAATAACTTTTAGAATCTTTGTATTGACTTATTTTTTAGTGTAGTACTTGCCCAACTTTGCAAAATTGTTAAGAGAGCATTCAACCTATTTGTCATTTCAGTGATGGACTCTTAAGGCTTAATCATAAAGAGTTCATACTCATACATATGGAGTTGAACTTTCTTTGATCTATCTTGTGCATTGCCTTCATAATGGTTCTCTAAAGTCTTCCATATATCTTTTGCCAAAATGCAATATTGAACATTGCCTCATTCCTCTATTAATATAGAATCAAGTAGGATGGTCATTACCTTCTTATTCTTGTAATTATCTTCCTTTTACTGTTGGGACCATTTACTCCTTTCTATAAGCACTTCCACATTTTTAATTATTTCCATGGGAGGGCTCCATCCTTCAAGAACAATATCCTATATCTCACTAAGTCACTATTAGAAGGTAATTAAAGGAGAATCAAACAAATGAATAAGAATTAAAGGAGATTAAAGAAAAAAGTAAGACACAAATGATTTATAGAAGTTCAGATTATAACCAATCCTACTCATTTACTTAACTTATCCCTAATTTAGAATTTTAAATAACCCTCAATCTTATTAATAATATAGATTACAAAGATGTTTTCAATGGCTTATACCAAACTCTATAATAATGAGTTTTCAAAGCTCACTCATAACCTAACAATTTTCAAGTATTTTCAAAAGCTAACACTTCAACCTCTAGTGATCAAGATACTCATTACCCTTAACTTAATACCAAGAAGTATTATAAGAAAGAATCCTATCACTAATTACACTCAAACTCTTATTAAAAGTTTATTACAATAATGAATACAGAGAGAGCTTTTTGAGTAAAGAGAATTCTAAGCAATAAATTCCTAAGTTTAATTCACTAATATTTATAGTGTAGGGTAAAAGCTAGATATTCCAGATAATAAATATAAGCTCCAACCACTTTCATTTTCATTACATACTTAATTTGCTTTTTATAGAACAAAGATTGCTCATAATCATGAGAAGCATGCTCACAAACATGACATATGAAATTATAGTTGTTGTGGTTCTGACATAGCCATTATGAAGTTGTCAAGTCATTTGTGATGATGATCACCATCTTGAGGATCATTCATGAGGAACACTAGAAGGCTTGGTCATGATCGTGATGTTTAAATTTTTAAAAAGTCTAGTTCGTGGGATTGATCATGGTCATGAGGCTACACATGAGGAACACTGCCTCTTCATCACTTGGCTTGGCTTGGCTTGTGATGCACTCCTTACGATTGTGATGGAGCTCATAAGAAGTGTCTTTTGTATTAATTTCACTAAAGTTTGGTTCCTTTTAGATTGTGGGGATGCTTATAATCATGATGCCACTCGTGAGCATCCTTGCCTTCACATTTAACTCACTCGTTAACTTATATATATACAACCATTGAGCGTAGCTTTGTCCTATCTTAAAAACACACTTAATACACACTTTAACAATTCAAAATTGATTGTTAGAGTCAAAATCAAGGGTAAGTATCCATTAATCATGCAAATAGTCAACAGATCTCTACAAAAAAATGTCATAAGTTTGAAAATAGAAAAGTCAATACATGTCATGTTTATATATAAACAAAAAAGAAAATAATATTACAAAAGAAACTAAGTACCAAAATACTAAGCAAATACAAAAGATTCATATCATATAAAAAAGAGAGAGAATAAAGAAAAAAAGAAGCAAATCAAAGAAAAAGAATATGAGAAGTGAAGGAAGGAGAATGAATTCACCTTGGCCATAAAAGGATGAAGAGATGAAGCTGAGAAATTAAAAGAGGAGGGAAAAAAGAAGAAGATAATAAAAATCAAAGACTTATCTCATCTCGTCTCCTCTTTTATCTTTTTCAGAATTTATAAATGGTGAAAATTAGTCTGTCGGTAATAAAGATAATATTGTGGGTGATATAACCCTCGCTAATCTAATTAACAAGAACTATAATAATCTATTAGATCCTTGCCCAAGGATCTATCTAGCATGAACCAAAGGAATTATAACCCTTTAGTTATCTAACAACTAATAACTCTAATTATCAAAAGGGGAATTCACAACTCAATTAAGAAGTAAATTCAAAGCAAAGCTTTTTACAAGAACTAAGAAAATTCAACTTCTAAATAAAAATATTAAATATGCTGAATTTAAGTTCATTACATGTATATAAAGACTTTTCTAATCCTAAGCTAAATAAGTTCCTTATAAGGATATGAATCTAATCTTTGTAGGAATAGACAACTAATAGCTTTTATCATCCTAATTAAATTAGGATAATAACACAATCCTAATTAGACTAGATAACACATAGATGACTACTTCTAGATTAGGATAACAATTAAACAACTACTAATAAGTTTATCCCATCTAAACTAAGATAACAACTAAATAATTAGATAAATATAAAGGTTGGCCTAATATAATCTTGGACTCCATATTCGGCCCTAATATAGATCTTGGGCTTAGAAATAAGCCCAATACATGCTCTTTGCTGCCCCTTAGCCAAATTTATGTATTTGAACTCCTTGTGGCCCAAGTTCTTCATATTGAATTAGATGCATATATCTTAGGCTCAAATCCATAATTGATGGGCTGTTGACCATGAGTTGACTTTTAACTTCACTTTGACTCTTTTTCATAAGCTTCAAATGACCTTGAACGAGCCCTATAATTGCATCTTTCATCTTCTTAGCTCTTGCTTTTATAATTGGGCCACCATCATAGCTCAATGGATCCAAATTATTGTCATTCTTTGACATGGCTGAATTTAGTAAAGTGTTTAGTGAAATCCTCCCATGATTATTCGCATCACTCCCCCTTTCTCGAAAGGATTCACCCTCGAATCTCCACTTTCGTAAGCAAAAGGAAGAAGGTCAGAAACATTAAAAGGTTGCACTAACATTATACTCACCAGGGAGATCTAATTTATAGGCATTGTCATTGATCCTTGCAAAAATTTAAAATGGCCCATCTCCTCTTGGTTGTAGTTTAGATCGCCTTTGTATAGGAAATCTCTCTTTGCGCAAATGCAACCATACCTAATCACCAAGTTCAAAAACCAACTTTTTACGCCCTTGATTCCTTTGATCTGCCACTTATTGGTTCCTTTTCTCTATATTTTGCGTTACTTTCTCATAAAAATTGTGCACAAAATATGCCTTTTTAGCACCATCTAAATTAACACGCTTTTCCAAAGGTAAAGGTGATAAATCCAATGGTGTTAAAGGATTAAAATGATACACAATTTCAAAAGGTGAATAATGAGTAGATGAATGCACAACCCTATTATATGCAAACTCTATATGAGGTAAAATTTCATCCTAAGATTTTACGTTCTTTTTAATGATAGCACACATTAATAGTCCTAAAGTTCAATTCACAACTTCAGTTTGACTATCAGTTTACGGATGACAAGTAGTACTAAACAATAATTTAGTTCCTAATTTCACCCACAAGGTCTTCTAAAAGTAGGATAAAGACTCAGCATTCCTATCACTAACAATAGTTCTAGGTATACCATGCCAACATACTACATCTTTAAATAACAAATCAACAATATGTAAAGCATCATTAGTTTTATGACATGGAATAAAGTGTGCCATCTTAGAAAACCTATCAACTACCACATATATGCTATCATTACCATGCCTTATCCTAGGTAATTCAAGTATAAAGTCCATAGAAATATCTACCTAAGGTGAATGTGGAACAAGCAATAGTGTGTACAACCCATATGGATGCACTTTACACTTAGCTTGTAAACATGTGATATAATTAGCACAATACTTAGACACATCAAATTTCATATTTAGCTAAAAGAAGTGCTCTTATAAAACATCTAAAGTTTTAGCTATGCCAAAGTGTCTCATCAACCCTCCTTCACTTGCCTTACAAATTAACATTAAATGCAAAGAATATTTAGGCACACAAAGCTTAGTCAAATGAAACAAGTACCCATTATGCCTATAAAATTTGTCAAAGGTAGCTTTCTCACATGCATTATACACATTGCTAAAATCATGATCATATGCATACAACTCTTTAATATATTCAAAACCAAGCACTTTAGCATCTAAGGTAGTAAGAAGCACGTACCTCCTTAACAATACATCAGCCATAATGTTTTCTTTATCTTGCTTATATTTGATGACATATGGAAAGGACTTAAGAAAATCATTCCACTTTGCATGTCATTTATTGAGTTTATTTTAACCCTTCAAATTCTTCAAACTTTCATGGTCGGTATGGATAACGAACTCTTTAGCCAAAAGGTAGTGTTGCCACGTTTCTAATGCCCTCACTAATGCATACATCTCCTTGTCATAAGTTGGGTAGTTCAATGCTGCGCCATTTAGTTTCTCACTGAAATATATGATTGGCTTACCTTTTTGCATAAGCACGGTGCTAATTCCCACTCTAGAAGCATCATATTTAATCTCAAAAGTTTTATCAAAGTTAGGCAAAGCAAGAACAGGAGCAGAAATTAACTTAGATATAAGCATGTTAAACACCCTATCTTATTCATTACCCCACTTAAAACCAACATTCTTTTTAATAACTTCTATCAAAGAGGTGGCTATACTAGAAAAATCACTCATAAAATACCTATAAAAACTAGCTAAGCCATGGAAACTATGAACATCCTTAACATTCTTAGGTGTAAGCCAAAATTCAATAGCCTTAACCTTTTCATTATCAACCTCTATACCATGCTCACTAACAACATAACCTAAAAATATGACCTTAGGCACGCAGAATATACATTTAGCAGGCTTAGTATACAATGTTTATGTATGCAAAACACTAAAAACAGATCTAATACGTAAAACATGATCTTTTAGTGATTTACTATACATAAGTATATCATCAAAATAAACAACAATGAATTTGCCAATAAATTAATGCAAAACATGGTTCATCAAACATATAAAAGTACTAGAAGTATTAATTAATTCAAAAGGTATTACTAACCACTCATATAAATCATATTTCATTTTAAAGGCAATTTTCCATTCATCCCCTATTTTCATTCTAATTTGATGATATCCAGCCATTAAATCAATTTTAGAGAATATACATGCACCATGCAATTCATCTAATATATCATATAAATGAGGAATAGGATGGTAATACTTTACAGTGATTTTGTTGATGGTATGACAATCAATACACATACGCCATGTTCCATCCTTTTAGGCACTAATAGAATAGGAACAACACATGGGCTCATACTTTCTCTAATCAACCTATTGGACAATAACTCATTCACTTGTCATTATAATTCTTTTGTTTCTTCATGGTTGCTCATATAGGCTGGTCTATTTAGAATTTGTGCTCCATGAATGAAATCAGTTTGATGTTCTATCCCCCTTAATGGCGGTAAACTATTAAGCATGGATTTAGGAAATAAATCTTTAAATTCCTGCAACAAAGCTTGAAAAGCACTAGGGAGGGAAGAGAGAATTGGGTTAGAGTTAAAATATAAACATGCACCCTGGAATACCAATAGTATCATAGGCTGCCTGTTTAGATAAGCCTTTCGAACCTCACCCTCTATTGCAAAGAAACTGCCTTTTATCTCTTTTTTTGCCACTCTTTGCACACTATTCTCTCCTTTTGCATGTGCACCCTCATAAATTTTTTCCTCATTACGCATCCTCTCTATTTACTCTCCTTTTCCCTCTCTAATCTCACACCTCTCTTAGCTTTTCTTATAACTCTCATTTTACTTGTGCACCTTTTCTTTTCATGTGCACTCCCACATTCATTCAAAATCTTTTGATCTTTATACACTTCCTTAGGCATCATAGGTAACAAATTGACAAATTTACCATTCATTTTGAATGAATATTTATTAGAAAATCCATCATGTATAACACACCTATCATATTACCAAGGACGTCCCAATAACATATGACTAGCATGTATAAGTACTACTTCATATAAGACCCCATCATGATAACACCCAACAGAGAATGAAATTAATGCTTGCCTAGTAACCTTAATATCCCCACTATTATTCAACCATTACAACCTATAAAGTCTAGGATGGTTAGTTATTTTCAGTCCCAAATTATCAACTAAGCCAGCATTAACAACATTAGTACAACTACCACCATCAATGATCATACTACATAACTTATTATCTATCATACACCTAGTATGAAAGATTTTTTTGCATTGTACCTCATCATCCTTAGCTTGCATGTTTAGAGCACGCCTTGTTACCAATGTAAAAATTGGTCATTAAGGGGCTAGTTCATCACCCTCCATGTCAGAAGCATCCTTCAATGGCGATATATCACTTAAATCATCCTCATCTTCATTTACCACCTCCCCATTACGTAGGGTCATTATCTTTGCATTCGGACATTATGCAGCTCTATGTCCATATCCCAAACACCTAAAGCATTATATATCACATAATTTACTCTTGAATTTATCATCCTTAAGTTGCATTTTTAGTGTAGTGATATCTTTGCTTTTGCTTTGTTCAAATCTGCCCTTATTTGTACTCGTATCACCTCCCTTGTTTCCTTTCCAATTTGACTTCCATAATGGTGTTGGAGTTGAAACAGCCTTAGTTTTCACCCCTAATTACTTTTCAACTTTAATTGCCATGTGTACCATATCCTCCAAATCTACATAATGATGCAACTCAATAAGGTTAGCAATTTCACGGTTCAAACTTGAAAGAAAATGTGCCATAGTAACCTCTCTATCCTCCTCAATGTTTGCTCGAAATATGGCCATCTCCATCTCTTAGTGATACTCTTCAATACTCTTGGAACTTTGATTCACCTTTGTAATCGGTTGTACAACTCCCTATAGTAGTATTATGGTATAAATCTCTTCCTCATGATGGTTTTCATCTCAAAGCATAATGAAACAAGGTCTTCTCCACTTCTGTACCTAATAGAGGTAAATTGGTCCCACCACACACTTGCATAATCAGTGAACTCAATGGCTGCCAATTTTACCTTTGTCTCTTTGGTGTAGTTATGGTACTCAAATACACGCTCAACCTTCTTCTCCCATTCTAGATATGCTTCAAGATCACTCTTCCTATAGAAAGCTAGAATCTTCATCTTAATTGATCCTAAATTCCCATCTTTAGATTTACCTTTATTGGAATGTGTAGATCCTTCTTCGATTGCCTTCTCTTCTAAATCATCAAAGAAACTTTGTTTGGTGTCTCTTATTCTTCTAGGAGTACCTAGTTCTAACCTTTCCAACCTTTCTTGGACCTTGCGGTTTTCACTATTTATATCCTCTTGTTGGACCATCATCTTCTGTAACATCCCCTGTATCACCTCCAAAGTGATTTTCTCATTAGGATCCATGATGTAAACCTGTAAGAAAATGATAGAAAATTCCTATTCTAATACTACCTCACGTGTTTCACTTGAATGGATCACTCTAATGCTCCCACCAATTCAATCACACACATAATTCCCTTTAAGTTCTTATTTGAACTAAACTTTTACTACTTCTAAAGAGAATTATAAATCTCAAAACTTTGATAACTAAAGCTAATCAATGGAAAGAATGGACTATAGCCTTAATAGTGTATTCGGCCAAACAAGAAGAAAACATAACTAAATTTGACTTTTTTGACATTTTGACTTTTTTTAAACTAAATATCACTAAAAACATTAAACTAAATAGATCTGAAAGCCTCTAAATACCTCTTGAAGCTTAAATCACAATATGTGATTTTGGTGCCTTTTCAGGTAGTTTCGGGTAATTTTGAAATTTGGGGCTGTTTATGCATAAATTTTTTTATATTTTTGGCTTATAGGCTGAATAATATGATGTAAGGTAAAGGATTTTGAATTTTTGAAAAAGATTGAATCTTGGATTTTTTCTTCAAGATCGAATGCCAAGATTTGCAATAACGGGTAAAAAGAAGGGGTAAAAGGGTAGAATGATGTAGGCGCCACTTGGGCTGATGTAAGAAGGAAAATAAATAGCAAACATGTAGATGTAATAAGTTTTCAAGGGTTTGAATTGCTATTTACATGGTTTGTCGCAAGATGATGCAATCAACAATTGAATGGAACTTTGATGATCTTGCGGCTTCTCTTGCTTTTGGTTGAGGCCGAATCACTTGTATGCAAAGTTGATAATGAATTTGTTGCTTCTGAATTCCTCTTAAATAATGCAATAATTTTTCTTTTTTATATATATTGATGCATGAACACAACTATAAAGGATACGTAGCTTATACTAAAGCCTATGCTCTGATACTAAACTGATATAACCCTTGCTAATCTAACTAACAAGAACTATAACAATCTATTGAAACCTTGCCCAAGGATCTATCTAGTATAAACCAAAGGAATTAGAACCCTTTGGTTATCTAACAACTAAGAACTTTAATTATTAAAGAGGGAATTTATAACTTAATTAAGAAGCAAATTCAAAGCAAAGCTCTTCACAAGAACTAAGAAAAATCAAATTCTGAATAAAAATATCAAATTTGCCGAATTTAAGTTCATTACATGTATATATAGACTTTTTTAATCTTAAGCTAAATAAGTTCCTTATAAGGATAATAATCTAATCCTTAGAGGAATAGACAACTGATAACTCTTATCCTCCCAATTAGATTAGAATAATAACACAATCCTAATTAGACTAGATAACACATAGATGACTACTACTAGATTAGGATAACAATCAAATAACTACTAATAAGTTTATCCCATCTAAACTAAGACAACACAATCCTAATTAGACTAGATATGCACTTCCACTTCAACATCAACACTGTTAGTGTCATCATTTTGCTCCTCCATTTCAATATCAGCTCTACTATCCTCAGCTCTGCCATATTCAACTTTGCCATACTCAGCTCTGCCATCCTCAGCTTCTCTGTCTTTCACACAACTAAGATCTTTTGTATACATATTCATCAGCTTTGAGTCATTGACAAATAATGCCATTTCAAGTGCATTACTATCATTCTCAAGTTTCTTTAAACCACTTTTAAAGCACTTCTTCAGATGTAGCCAATAAAAATATATGTTTTCAAGATTTATCCCCAATTCCTTTACCATCCTATTGATTTCCAATTTTGAAATCTTATCTGCACTACAATAATCTATAAACCATAATATATGGCAGTCACACCTCCCATTAGCATTTACTAAAATATGGTGCATGTGAATAGAGAAGTACTCATATTCACTTGCTGAAAAATAAACATATGTCTTCAAATTAGTTTAATTTATAGACATGAACCGTGATTGTTATTTTTCACAAACAACAACATTCTAAAACTAAAAAAATAGATGGCAAAATGTACCATATTTAGTAACCTTTTCTCCTTTTTGTCTTTTTTCTTAATCGATCGTTATCTCCTCCCAATATTGCCTTCTTCAGATAACAGTTTAAAAGCAACACACATTAAACACAAAATGACCAGAAGTAGCAAGAGGTTGTATAAGTGAACTGAGATTCAAGATTACAGTTTCGAGTTTGTTAATGAGAGTTCCATTGAAAGCTCACATTGCGATATAGGGATTCAAGAAGAAAACAGAGATCGCATTGTTTTATGATTTAGGTATTTGAATGACTGTAAGTATAAAGGTAAAGGTAAAGTTACTATTTGGTTATATTAGGTGAAGTCAAAATAAAAAAAAAGGAGTAAAATAAGGTGAATGACGTGGCCTGGACAGTTTAGGTGGCACGTGACGTGGCCTGGATGTGGCATCTCCAACATGCCACATAAGCAATTTTGGCCTAAATTTCATTGGTAACCTCTCGATGTTATCCAAATTAATGTTTAGTACCTAAAAAGTAATAAATTAAAGTTTTGAAACCAAAATGAAATTTCGAGTAAAGTTTGGTGACTAATGGTACATTTTACCTGAAAAGTATATAGTAATGTCCACTAATATTTTATTAATATTTTTATATCATTTATTAAATTAATATTCAGTACTATATTTAGTTTTTGGTTTCATATGGTTCAGTGTGGTTCTCAGTTTGGTTATATATATATATATATAAAGATCTAGTACCACACCAAATTAGTCATATAATTTAATTCAGCTCGATTTGAGATTAAAATTATTTGGATCAGTACGGTTTTAATATCTTTCGGTTCGGTATTTTCTCTATCTCTTGCTCAACCCTAATAAGATCTATAAGTATTTGATCTAATTTTGATTATTAATAGTTTTGGTTTCAAATTACCATCAAAATAATACACTAAACCCAAATGAAATAAAGTAAATGGGTAGATCAAGCAAGAAGAGGTACAGAAATTCAATATGGCATTAGTAATGACGTAGAGGGAGATGACTCAACCTATATTGCCACGTATGCAACTTTTGTTACACTTAACGAGATAAAACTTAAACTCGAATGTTAAAAATTAAGCATTCGAGATTCAATTGTAAAAACTCTATAATTTTTAAAAGTTGAATTGTTGTTATCCCTCATATATTTAATTAGATGTTGAGGTGAATATATTTTTTCATGTCATGTAACTTTTTTTTTTTGACGGATGGAGGAAATTGTTTGATGAATCTAAAGTGAGAGGGTGTTTTTAATTATTTTTTTAAATAGACGAACTCAGGGGTAAATGTAATTATCCAAAAAAAAAATTGATGTTGATTTGTTCAAATGTGGACTGAGGTAGTGAGGGTAAATTGCCCCAATGGTCACTTAACTTTGACATTTGTTTCAAATTGATTCCTTAATTTTGATTTTTATCTTTTCAGTTACTTAACTTTTATTTCTGTTTCAAATTAGTACCTTCACTATATTTTAAGTCCTTCAAATTTTACACAAAAATTCTTTAATCCTCCAAACATTTAATTTTTCAATTTAATCCAAAATTCAAAAAATTTAGAAATTCACTTTCTCTTAGACTCTAATACCACTCATATACTTCGTTAACTAAAAATAATATAATTTTTTCTTTTTAATTTTAATTTTTTTTTTCTTTTTTGAAACAAAATATTTTTGATGATCCAATTTTTTTCTTTTGAAAAAATTTAGAAATAATTTTTTTCTTTCTTCTAAAATTAGATTGAAATTAGATATATATA
>CATIWO010838142.1:0-36215 GCA_949673435.1 Macaranga tanarius | reverse complement strand
AATTGAATTAAACTTAAGCTATCTCTAGCCTTAAATCATTCAACAAGCATTCATAGGTCCGTTAGAGTTAACATCTCTCGATCATCAACTTTAACCAATCATCATTTATAAATAAGCACAATGAATACTTTATGCAATTTTTATTGAAAGATAATGACTGAAATTATCAGATACAAAAGAGTTCAACAAATTGAGTAATAATTGGTTTGTTAAGAAATAATCTTCAATACTTGGACTAGCTTATAAATTCATTATGCTGATCCCTCATGCAATTTATATCTTTAGTGTCAATTAAACTCTCTCGAGCTCTAACTAACTAACTTGTAATCAATGGAGTTCGTCATCCTCTTCCTTCTTCTCCTTCTTCCTTCTCACTTTTTGCAGTAGCCTTTTCTATGGACAGCATCCCCTTATCTTCTGTAGCAGCTGCTCCTTTTTCTCTTCTATAACCAGCCCCAAAATCTGCAGCCAAAAGTCCTCCTTTTATCTCCCTCTATCTTAATATGTATTCCCACTCCTTCACGTGGCCAACACATGTAACAAATAGAAAATAGCTGTCATTGAATTTTTACATAATTAACACCCAAATTTGTCTTCCATGTCCTTTTTGTACCTACAATCCATTTATCATGAAAAACCAATCATCAAAGTACTTAAATCACCTAAATTACATACAAATGCATACTAAAGTGCAACCTAAACTAATGACAATTTGTGCACAATCAAAATTATGCCCCAATAATTTTTTGTAAGAATTATCAGTACGAAAGATCCACCAACTTTATTAATTTTGTCACATACAATTGTATCCCATATAGACATGCCACAATATTCTTTCAATAAGTATCTTATGATTTTCTTGAATTTTTACTTGTCAATCTTGACTCACCTGCATCTTACATATGTATTTTTCATCATAATAACTTTTATTTATTAGCCATTTTATGATCACTCGTCTTTGCCTTTATAGCATCAAGCATCTGTATTTACAGGCCTAGCTCAAATGGTAAAAGTTTTTGCTCTTAGAAGAGAGAAGTATTGGGTTCAATTTCTCTCTGTCACACTAGGTATGTGAGATCCCACTTTATAGTGGTGCCTTACAAAAATGGTTTTCAAAATATACTAACTTTTAATAACTAAGAGTTAACTGTTCCCCTCTTCATCCCGATGATACTGAGTCCCATATCACCTGCCTAAAAAAAGCATATGTATTTATATTTTCCGCACCGTACATTTTATTTGCTCTAATATCAAATGTCACATATCTCAGGTCTAGTTTTGACAATCAATCCATGTGCCTCCTAAACTTCCCCATATTTAGACCATTCAATACCAATGAGTATGCCTCCAATTGTATTTCGAGTGTTTGACAAATCCAACTAACATTCAACGTTCAATACCACCCAGGGATATAAATAAGTCGAGTTGAGTAGAATTGAGTTTTAGCTAGCTCGAACTTGATTCATTTATAATCGAGTCGAACGCAAGATGAACTTACTATGTCATTTAGTGTTCATAAGCTATTCACGAGTTAAAAAGAAATTTTCAAAAATATAAACTATAAATTAAAATTATTCATTACAAATTAAAATAAATTATTTACTAAATATTTTATTATAAAATTATGATTTTATTGTAATAATATTTTTTCTAAATATTGTTTACATTTACTATGAATAACAATATATATATATTAATTTGTGACTTGAATTTATCTTATGACATTATTATTGCAAATGTTTTGAAAGATATTGTGCATTATATGTATGTTGGAGGCAGACATAGCTGCAATATGGGTATATCGCATGGTGTGTTGAAATAGGTCATTTAGTCCAGAAGCAAACACAGGTTGAAACACGGACGTGTTGGAGGTCGTGTAGTGCACAACAATATTTTTTTGGTATATACTGGATGGCTAAGTCAAGGAAATCCTTCTCCAATAGGATTTGACTTTTATTTAGGAATTAAACTCTTATTTAGAAATTAAATTATTATCACTTATATTGAATAGGTTCCTATATTGAAGAGAATCCTTGATCAAGTAGAATTTTATATCCTCTGTAAATAGGGCTACATGTATATATGTTATTCGTGTTGTAGAAACACCGTTAATACTCGTGTGCCAAGTAGAGAGCTTGATTGGGTGTAATTAGGGCCAAGGATTGAGTGTTTGTCTTTATACTATTTTCTTGTATCTTTGATTGATTAGTAAATTTATTCCTCCCTCGCCCGTGGTGTAGGCTTACGCCGAACCACATTAATCCTTGTGTGTTTTGTGTTTTCTCTATTTTTGGTATTATATTTATTTATTATCTCAAATAATTTCTGATCCTCTCACGCTTCCGCAAACCCAAATCTCCTAACAATATATTATATGTCTAAAATTAAATTATTATTACATTAAAATTACAAGCTATCGCAAGCTCTTATTCGAACTTGTTCATGAGTTTCATGAGCCGAGCTTTGCATAACTTAAACTCAACTCATTTATTAAATGATATTTAATACATGAGTTAGAACAAACTTTTATCAAACCAAGTTCTGAGTATCTTGCAAGTGACTTAACTCATTTATGGTCCTAATATTGCTTTTATCTCCTTGTTCCCACATTAGTTCGAGTTGTACGTTCACCTCATAATTTGCTATATGCTTTTGTATAGCATTGGTTATATATTAACTTTAGGTCAAGGAAAATACGTATTATGAGCACCTCGGTCTTATAGCAGCCATAAAGCTCCTCTATGGAGAGATTGAATTTCTTTCCTTTTTTTTTTTCCTAAAATCAGTGCTCGTTGACAAAATTTTCCAACTAAAAGCTCATTTATAAATGTGTCGTCAAATCTGTATATATATCTTAGGATTAGTGAGGAGCTTACATTGAAAGTATTCTTTTAAAAGTATAAAGAGTATGTTGAAGATTATTAGAAGAAGATATTATTGTTTTCCAATTATCACACCCTTCAAAATACAAAGATAATATTTATTCATATCCATCAACATATTTGTATCTTCACTTACACCTTTATGGTAATTTTTTTTTATCTCTAGCTCGGTGCCCGGTTACATAAGTTGGTTTAGGTGTTCATTACTTTTAACTAATTATGTTCAAAGAATTAGCCTTATAGTGCAACAATTTTTATTATATCGACCAATTAATATCATGAACTAATTAATAAGAATCTCTTTTTTCATTTGGAAAAATAAAAAAAAATATTTTTACTCATTTGATTAGCTACACAATTGGGGGTAGCCTCCCCTTTACATCATTTATAACAGTATAAAGAAAAAAATATATCTAATTCTTATCTTTGTATGCTCTATAATACCCATAACTAGCTACTACAATTAGGGCTAATGAGACAACAACTTTGAACACGAGCCAATCACTATTCAAAGTCTTTAGCATCAACAAAACAAAATCAGACACACCTCCAATAAAACCTAAAGCTTCAATAATACCAAGAACTACAAGAGGAACTAACTTTTCCTTTTCCCACTATGTCTTTTCATAATTAACCATCATATATTTCATCATCCAACACCATAGCCACATTGACATAATCTCAAGTAAATGGTATTTAATAGGTGACCACTCTAACTCATAAAGAATTTTAAGCACCATTTGCAAGAAAAGACTAGTAACTATAACTGTGGAAATTAAAACCATTAGGTTACCATAAATGAACTCCAAAATATCAACCTCTATTTTTCTATTCTTTACAGATGATTTAGTCTTCAGCACTAGAATTCATACATGAATTCCTCAAATCTCTCACCTCTAAACTCCATCAGTAGCATGCATGTGGCTCTCTCTTTTACATGGATACAATCTTCACTGATTTAAAAAGTCAAATGGCCTTAATTTATGATGAATTGATTGTGCCCTATTGACGCAACATGTAGAATAATTAAAACACATTTGATTATGAAAGTAAATAAGTCTTAATCCAAAGACTTAAAGAACAAGCCTTAATCCAGAGACCAAAATAATGCCAAAGCTCAAATCAATTGATAAAAGTTCATAACAACTCTCATAGAAACCAAAACTTTAAAATACATATTTATAGTATAAGCTCTCAAATGTATGGTTAAAATCAGTCAATCTCAGTCGAATTTAGACACAACTGTGTGGTTTAGGTCGCACAGCTATGTTAGCTTTAATCACAGTCAGTCAAACTAAGGTATAGTTATGTTAATTCAGGTCATTACCAGTCGAAATTCGTTATTCTCAGGCACAACTATGTCTAAGCATACGCACAACTATGCATGCCTTCTATGGGCCCAAAAACGCCCACGTCACTATCCTGACTCGCAATATTGAATCCCCATTTTCTATGTCACATTCTTTGGTATCAAGTTTCTCTTGACCGTCTTTGGTTATCTTGCCACTTGAAAACTTCTCTTTTTCATTATCAAGCCAAGAAAATGTTTTTTTTTTTATCTTTATCAAACAGTTTCTTTTGATCATCTTGGTTCATCTTACTACTTAATAACTCCTCTTTTCTTGAAGATTTTTTGTTGTGTAACCAAGAAAGTGGATATTTTCTTTAAGAAAATCTTTATTAAGCACTTCCTTTTAATCATCTTGGTTCATCTTGCCACTCGATAACTCCTCATTTCCTGAAGATTATTTGTTGTGTAACCAAGAAAGTGGATCATCTTTCCTCTTTAAAGAATCTTGATTTTTGGCATTCATGTCATTACTATGAGAACCTAATCCCAATTTAACCAATTGTAAGACATCAGAACTGCTCTTTCTGTAATGGAAGCTAATTGTGAACGAAGAAGATGACATACCTGATATCTTTTGAGAAGTCTTTGATTCGTGAATTTTTTTTTTTATTTTTTGATTTTCGATCGAACTGTTATGGGTTTTATAATTATATGATCATGGAAAGAGGCATTTTAAATCTCTATTTATGTCTATTATGTCCTCTATAGTTTGATTTTTAACCATTTGGACTCTGCACAGTTGTAAATAATTTTAAGCCAACTTTATCTTCAAATGCGAGTGAACACTTTATGCTAATTTTGGCGGGAAAATCAGTTATATGATTAGTTTGGGTCTAAAATGGACGATGAAATGGGCCATAAATGTTACCAAAAATACATTTGAAAGTGGGCTTCCCTTGAAAAATTACTGGGCCTTGAAACTTAGATATGTTCCACTTATTTCTCATTTAAGCCATCAACGTGTGATCAAATATTTTAGGCAATACATATTTTCAAAATGTATACTTATTATTAATATTTACCAAAATATTTTAGGCATCTTGAGTTCAATTGAATATATAATTATGTTGGCCCAAGATGTAGAAATATATTTTCATCAAAGATGAACTTAAAAATATGTCATTTTCTTCTTCATGAATATGAATTTTTTGAGAAATTATATATAACACCTATATTTCATATCATCATTTGACGTGGTTAGACAAATAAATATTATTATAACACATTATAAAAAGAAAATTAGTTTGAAAAATAACATCCTATATTTTATATATGGGTGTTTATATGTGAAATAAAAGAAATACATGTACACAACAAAAAATTATTCACTAGACATACATATTATTGCATGTCAATTTTTTAGTGGACTGTCACTTCAAGTAAGTTTGCTGAGTTGGAATCATAGTTGCATCATATAATTTTTCGAATTTTATTAATATCAACCTCTATATATGTCTTGTGAAATAGTGTGTCCTATCCATGATTCTTGTATATACTTTCTATAATTAATTTGGAAAAAAAAAACCCTCTATATATGTGTTAAATTTAATTAGGGAAATGTTTTGTGTGTCGGGGAGAATAAAATTTGGAGACACGAAATTATTGAAATAATCCCCACAAATATACAACTCCTTGTAAACATCAGGGACCCAAATGGTAATTTGGTCAATTTTTTTTTGTCTTCTAGATGTGAGACATCTATCTTATCCATTAAATTAATCGTTAAGCAACAGTATGACTGGTTAAAAAGCAGGTTCCAATACTTATATACTTAGAGAAATGGTAAGATGTCAAGTGTTTTAAGGTTTGTCCCCATATAATTAGTCAATGACAAGTTATGTCCAGTGGGTTTTTTGGAGAATTTTGTGACAGCAATTGAGTCCTAACTGATCTCAAGTGCAGTGAAGTTGATGGAGTATTGATATAAGAATAAATTGTGATGGGACAATTGATTTCTTGTAATATAAACAAAACACCTTTTATTTAATTAAGATTGTTCAGTTCTATCCTCTTTTGTTGCTTAATGACTACTTCTTTGTTTGTTGGTCAATCCTCTAATTATAACAAAAGTGGAAAAATGGAATGCATCTTTTCAGTTCAGATCACGTTATGCTATAAGTTGCTGTTCTGAACCATTACTTGTTTTTGTGCTCTACAGTTGTAAAACAAGTACAAGCCACTCAAGTGTGGTAGAGAGTATATAATATCTTGAACTGGGTGCTATGGCTGTAGAGAGTGGCATATACAGTGATACAAATACCCATGAGCATGAGTCCAGCACATCAAAAAGCCAGGAACAAGAGGAGAAAGGCTCAGGAGTAAATGAGCACCCACCAGAAATGGAGAAGAGCAAAGGAGATGAGAAGCTTAACTCGGTTCCATTTCACAAGCTCTTTTCGTTTGCAGATTCTGTTGATATCATTTTGATGATCATTGGCACAACTGGGGCTGTCGGGAACGGGTTAAGTCTGCCACTGATGACAATATTTGTTGGGAATACAATTGATGCTTTTGGAAACAACCAGAATAACAAAGATGTCGTGCATGCAGTAACCAAGGTAAACATGTTTTCTACAAGTTTCAAGTATAACCTGATCTAAAATGTTGCTGATTTGTTGTCTGGAAAAACTTTAGGTGGCTTTGAAATTTGTCTACTTGGCAGTAGGATCTGCTGTAACCTCATTTCTCCGTAAGTAAATGCTCAATTATGCAATCAAATTATGTAATTTGTCAAGAAAGTGGATTGAGAATTGTTTGTTGTTTGTTGTTTGTCAGAGGTGACTTGTTGGATGGTCACAGGAGAAAGACAGGCTGCGAGAATAAGAGGTTTATATCTGAAAACTATATTGAGACAAGATATTGCTTTCTTTGACAAGGAAACGGACACAGGAGAGGTCATTGGTAGAATGTCTGGTGACACTGTTCTTATACAGGATGCCATGGGAGAGAAGGTACTGTATGTTACTTGTGTCAATGAAGGATAAATTTGTACAGAATTTGATAAGTTTGCCCACTTTCATTCAGGTTGGGAAATTTATACAATTCGTATCAACATTCCTTGGAGGATTTGTAATAGCATTTACCAAAGGGTGGCTTCTTACGCTTGTCCTGTTATCCTCTCTTCCCTTGCTTATTCTAGCCGGTGCAGCCATGTCTATTTTGATAGCTAGGACAGCATCCCGTGGACAAAGTGCTTATGCAAAAGCAGCAACTGTAGTTGAACAGACCATTGGTTCAATCAGAACGGTATGCTTTTTACAGCAGCTAATATTAGATGCACAGCCTGGCAATCGTTCTCTTTAAGAGTGCTCATTTTTTAGTTATATCCAGGTTGCATCCTTTACTGGGGAGAAACAAGCCATAAGTAATTACAAGAAGTTTCTTGTTACGGCTTACCAATCAGGTGTTCATGAGGGCTTGGTTACTGGATTAGGTCTTGGCCTATTTACACTAATCATATTCTGTGATCACTCTCTGGCAATATGGTTTGGTGGAAAGTTGATAGTGGAAAAAGGGTACACGGGGGGCGATGTGTATAATGTTATCGTTGCTGTGTTGGTTGGTGCCATGTGAGTTCCTCTGTTAAGCACATACACACATATACTGAACAAATTATTAATCCAAGGAATGCATGAAAAAAAACTCTCTTTGATGATTCATCATTTATTGTTCTTTTAATGCTTCAGGTCGTTAGGACAGGCATCTCCCTGCATGAGTGCCTTTGCTGCCGGACAAGCTGCAGCTTTTAAGATGTTCGAAACAATCAGCAGAAAGCCGGAGATAGATGCTTATGATACAAGTGGAAAGGTATTGGATGACATCCATGGAGCTATAGAGTTGAGGGATTTATATTTCAGCTATCCAGCTAGACCTGAAGAGCAAATATTTTCTGGATTCTCTCTTTCAATCCCAAGTGGCACGACCGCAGCTTTGGTTGGACAGAGTGGAAGCGGGAAATCAACAGTGATCAGTTTAATAGAGAGATTTTATGACCCACAAGCCGGTGAAGTTCTCATAGATGGCATCAACATCAAAGAGTTTCAGCTGAAGTGGATCAGGGAGAAAATTGGACTTGTCAGCCAAGAACCTGCGTTGTTTACAGCCAGCATCAGGGATAATATTGCATATGGAAAAGATGGAGCGACCACTGAAGAGATAAGAACTGCAGCTGAACTTGCCAATGCTTATAAATTCATTGATAAACTGCCTCAGGTTCAACTGCCTGACCATTTTCAGAATGCTGTCTTCATTTTCTGTATTTTACGCAATATTCCCTTTGATCTGGTCCTTGTAAATTTGCTTTCAGGGTCTTGATACCATGGTTGGTGAGCATGGAACGCAGCTGTCTGGAGGACAGAAGCAGAGAATTGCAATAGCAAGAGCAATCCTGAAAGATCCAAGAATCTTACTTTTAGATGAAGCTACAAGTGCACTTGATGCAGAATCTGAAAGAATTGTTCAGGAGGCATTAGACAAGATTATGGTCAATCGAACAACAGTGATTGTTGCCCATCGTCTGACTACAGTTAGAAATGCTGATATGATTGCTGTCATTCACCGAGGAAAGATGGTTGAGAAAGGTACATCATGTTTGTAACCATAGCATCCTTATCCACATACGAACTGATCTCAAATATGCTTGTCATAAGCATTGAAATTATCTTACTGAATGCATTAACTGCATATGATTTGATTGCAATATGTCAATTGATTGAATAGGTTCACATTCAGAACTACTTGTTGATCCTGATGGTGCGTACTCTCAGCTTATAAGGTTACAAGAAGTCAGTGAAAAATCAGAACAAGCTGTAGATGTGTATAAAAGAACAGATATAGCTTTGGAGTCGCAGTCTAGTCGAAAAATTTCATTGCAACTATCCATCAGCCGGGGATCAGCTGGAAATGGAAACAGCTCACGTCATTCATTATCATTCTCTACTGGTTTACCCACAGGACTTAATGTCTATGAAAATTCTCAAGTAGAACCAGTTGTTTCTCAACAACAAAACCAAAAGGTCTCAATTCGCCGCCTTGCATATCTCAACAAGCCTGAGATTCCAGTACTTGTAGCTGGATCCTTGGCTGCAATTATCAATGGCATGATGTTTCCTATTTTTGGTATATTAATTTCTAGAGTGATCAAAGCGTTTTTTGAGCCACCTCACAAATTGAGGAAGGATTCAAACTTCTGGGCAATGATTTTTACCATAATCGCGATCATCTCATTTTTTGCAAATAGTTCACAAATGTACTTGTTTGCTGTGGCTGGGTCTAAGTTGGTCCAGCGGATTAGATCAATATGTTTTGAGAAGGTGGTTCACATGGAAGTTGGTTGGTTTGATGAGCCTGAGCACTCTAGTGGTGCAATTGGTGCCAGACTTTCAGCCGACGCAACATTAGTGCGTTCCTTAGTTGGAGATTCACTGGCTCTGATGGTTCAAAACATTGCGTCAGCGGTGGCAGGTGTGGTCATTGCCTTCACTGCAAGCTGGCAACTAGCCTTCATTGTTATTGTAATAGTTCCTCTCACAGGAATCGGTAATTATGTTCAAATGAAGTTCATGCAAGGGTTCAGTGCAGATGTAAAGGTATATATTTTGTCTTGCAATCTTGTATGTAGTTGGCTTGTGTGCAAGGTGATAAGATCCTGTCATCAGGACTTCCTGATATTATATTTTCTTAGTTCAGAGATTCTTGGATTAATGTTAAAGCTAACTGATTGCAGGTGATGTACGAGGAAGCAAGCCAAGTTGCAAATGATGCAGTTGGGAGTATAAGAACTGTTGCCTCTTTCTGTGCGGAAGAGAAGGTGATGCAGCTGTACAGATTGAAATGTGAAGGCCCTCTGAAGGCAGGAATAAGGCAGGGGCTTATCAGTGGAATAGGATTTGGAGTGTCATTATTTTTGTTGTTTTCTGTCTATGCAACGAGCTTCTACACAGGAGCTCAACTTGTCAAGCGTGGGAAGGCAACATTCTCAGATGTTTTTCAAGTATATCTTCCTTGTTTTTAACATATTTTTCATAAAATGAAAACACTACTAATTTATGATACTGATTTCACTATCTGGTTTGCAGGTATTCTTCGCTTTAACAATGGCCACTATGGGAATTTCTCAAACAAGTTCTTTAGCTCCCAATTCCTCCAAGGCCAAGAATGCTGCTGCTTCCATATGCTCAATTTTGGATCGAAAGTCGAAAATAGATTCAAGTGATGCGTCAGGGATGATATTAGAGAATGTGAGAGGAGAAATTGAGTTTCGTCATGTAAGCTTTAAGTATCCATCTAGACCTGATATTCAAATTCTCCAAGACCTCAGCTTGGCCATTCATTCTGGCAAGGTACTCTTATTCTTAATTCTATTTTGTCGCAATCAATTAGCAGAGTGAAGACAAAAAAGATCATTCATGTTCATGTTTCATTCAATTCTTCAGACAGTGGCTTTAGTTGGAGAAAGTGGAAGTGGGAAATCAACTGTGATCTCATTGTTACAAAGATTTTATGATCCTGATTCTGGTCATATAACTCTAGATGGAATCGAAATTCAAAAGCTCCAACTCAGGTGGTTGAGACAACAAATGGGGCTTGTTAGCCAGGAACCAGTATTGTTTAACAATACAATCCGTGCAAACATTGCATATGGAAAAGATGGAACTGCAACAGAAGCAGAAATCTTAGCTGCGTCAGAGTTGGCCAATGCACACAATTTCATTAGTAGTTTACAACAGGTTGGAATAGTTCATTAGTAGTTCACATCCCTTTAGATGCATGTCGCTTACTCTTGTTGCTGTATTACAATGCAAATTGCAGGGGTACGACACTCTTGTAGGAGAGCGAGGAGTCCAATTATCTGGGGGACAGAAACAAAGGGTAGCAATTGCTCGTGCAATAATAAAAAGTCCGAAGATACTGCTACTAGATGAGGCTACCAGCGCCTTAGATGCTGAATCAGAGAAAGTGGTTCAAGATGCATTAAACCGAGTAATGGTGAATAGGACAACAGTTGTTGTAGCCCATCGATTGTCTACAATAAAAAATGCAGATGTTATTGCAGTGGTTAAAAATGGTGCTATTGTAGAGAAAGGGAAGCACGAGACTTCGATCAATATCAGTAATGGGTTCTATGCTTCCTTGATAGCACTTCACATGAGTGCTTCCACTTCATGAGCTGTGGCAATTTGTTTGAGCAATCTATTGTATATTTGTATTTTAAAGAATCAGATTAAAAAAAGATTGTACCATAACGAATGTTGATGAAATTCCAAGATTCTTGGAAAATGGATGCGTCATGGATGTAGCCTTAAGTCAAGTGTCATGGATGGCAACTACAAACTTGGGTATGGTAATGTAGCTTTAACTGTGGAAGGCATGTATCGTGGGTGTGACATGCAGCTGAGGCAAAACCAGCTTTTTTTTTTTTTTTTTTTTTAATTTTTATCTTGAAAATAAGGGGGCAAAAAGATATTTTCACGGTGTGAAGATATCTTAGAAAAAAGGCAAAATCTTTATTTTGTTTTTATTGTTATTTTTCCTTTCATGATATTGGACTCAATTATTTGTTCTTTTTTTAAAAAGAAGTCCAAGATTCTACATTAGAATAGTTAACTTTTTTATTTATACGTATGAACTTTAATAATGGTTTTCATGCCTCATCGATTGCACTTCACATGAGTGCTAAAACAGGATAAGCCATCAGCTGAATTTTCAACTTTCAGACTTTTTGTTCTCTGTTAATTACGACGTACGTTGACTTAAAACAATGAAACTTAAAAAAATAAATGCAAATGTATATTTTACTTTCTTTTCCTTTTGTGGAATTCATATATCAACTACCAACTACAAATGTCTTTTCTTAATAATAAATAACGCATGGTGTTAATATTAAATTAATTAATTTTGTAAATATCTATTTTTATGATATTTTTTTTTGTTTGACTACATATGTGGCTGATTAAAACTAAAATAATAAGTTTAGTCAGAAAAAAAAAAAAAAAAAAAAGGAAATAATGATTTATGTCAATTTGAGAAGAAAATGCTGCAGATCTCTTTCAGCCTTCAGCTACATATTTCTACTGCTATTTCATGATCCCAGCTCCGTTAATTGACGTATACCACCGTTAAATTCACTGCCAACAGCAGCAGCTATATACCATTTTTATAACCAGGAGACAGACCATCTGGCGAGCATCACACATGGAATTTCATTAACATCAGAAGGGTTAAGGCAACACATGCAATTTGCATTTTGGTGCAGAATGTTTGGTGAAAGAAAACGAAAATGAAAGCATCAGCTGTTTTTGTTTAGGCTTCTACCTAATACTTTTTTGCCAGGAAATGATCATGGCTACAGTTGAGATTGCCATATATAATATGCATGACATTGTTATGATTAAATATAAAATAATTAAAATAAAATATAATGTTACACTTTAATAATTGAGTGTAATATTTTCCAACTAAAAAATCTTATATGATAATCATGCATTTCAAAAAAAAAAAAAAAAAAAAAAAAAAGTCATTACATCAATGCAGGTATTGTTTGCCTTTCAAGGAAAGTTGTTCTGGCCGTGATAAGTGGTCCCAGAAATCAAGGTTTACGCAGCCAAAAATAAAGAAAATTAAAGCATATATATATCACTTCAATTCAGAGCAAAAGTTGGAATAAAATACAATACAAAGAGTCACACGAGACTGTAGGAGACTTTAAGGTTTAAAGATCTGTTGAAATGTGAAAGCCACAGTATGTGTTCACACAAATTCATACCCGGCTGGTAACCGGTAAGCAATCACATTTTTCTTTAAAAAAAGGTTGCGTGCATTCAAATTAGCATTTTTTATAGGAGTGAAAAAAGATTGGTTTGACGTGATCAGTAGATTCTTTTGTGCCATCTGTACCTGTTTGGTGTTACTGAATTTCACTAAAAAAAAGTGTTACAGAATTCTTCATCAACAAAAATCTGATTTACTTGTTTTATCTGTTATTTCAGTATATATAATATAATATTATATAATATTCTCAGACAAGTAATCAGACTGGGAATTAATTAAGGCAGGAGAAGCCCCAAATGCATCAAGATCACAATCCCATCAAGTTCACAAGCCTAAAATCCAAGAACCTGCACCCGTCGACTCTTTTATTTGGTAAGCAACAGCAAACTCTTTAGCCCTTTTTAATTTTTTTCTTGGTGATCTTTGCAAGAGAGTTTCTTTATTTTTTTTTCCTTTGTTTTTATGGTATTCGATCTGCTGATATTTGATCGGTTTCAAGATATACATAGAGATGTGTAATTAGTTTCAAGATACACGTAGAAATGTTAAGGAGAAGTAACTAATACAAAATCTTTTTCTCCTGCATACGTTTTTTAATGAGATCAGAACAAAATTTTCATGAAAGCAAGATCTTAGACACAGCAGCAAGCTTTCAAGGTATCTGCTGTTGCTGATGCCGTTGATTCGGATATGGTTTTGGCATTAGTTTTGAATTTGGCAAATTCTTAATTGGACGCACAACTTGGTGGGGCAAACATATCTATCAAAATTCAAAACCATATCCCTAACTAAAAGAAGAGAAAGCTATTAAATGGGTTAGTCAGCTCCGGTAAGTCTTTTCATTCAAAAAAAGAAAGCTATTAAATGGGGTTACCGCTGAGGATCTTAATATTCTAAAGGGAACCATCTTGCTCAAAAAAAAAAAAAAAAAAAAACAGATTTGTCTCCCTTTATTGTGAGAGACAGAGCTGTAAAATGTCGCAACCCACGGTGTTGCGGGCTGCAACATGTAACAGCTTTTTATTCTAAATTAGCATGATTCAGAGTGTCAGGATATTATAATCTCTGACTTTTGTTAGTCACCACAACAAATAAGCTATTAATATGAATAGAATAATATGCACTGTCAAAAAAGAAGGAACCAATATCTATGTATATATCAAAAAATTTCAATAGCCAGATTTTTTTATAAAATTCATTTGCTTTAAATCTTTAAATAACTAAAATTTAAATTATCTAATACTGAAAGTATTAAATGTAAAATAATATATTTTTTTTGCTTATATTTTTTTTAAATATAAAAGATATGAAATTTTTATTATTTTCCATAATCTTTGAGATCCTAAATTTAATTTCTAATGGGGCCGGTTATTTAGTCAAGCACAATATGTGTTTGCCCTACCCCATTAGGATATATATATATATATATTAGTATGTAATAGTTAGTGGTTGTAGTTAGTTAGTGATAAAGTTAAGTATTTGAATTATAGTATAATCAACTATTCTAAGTCTCCCATTTAGGTTGTATCCAAAAAAAATTAGGTGTACTACAGTTCAAAAAATAAAAAATAAAAAATAGATTAGGTGCACTTGGTTGATAGTATTTATTTTTGGGGCGACCACGTTTCCTATCACCTACCGCTACCTGTATGCAATTTTTCTTTCGTTTGACATTTAAATATTAGTAGTCAATTCCATACGTATAGTCCATTACTTGCGCAATATGGACAACTTGGTCTGTTGACAATAAAATATATTATATAAACTTTGTGTTTTATCCTTTGATTTGACTCTTTTTGGTGAAAATCAAACTATTATAATTGTTCCTTTCCTAGAGATTTTTTCAAACTCATGGTAAGTGTATATTTTAATTTAAATTATAATCTAGACTTAAATTTTTCTTTTTGTTTTATATAAAAAAGAGGAAGAAAGAAATAAAACATGTTAATCATATTGAGTGTATTGCATTTGGCTTTTCTTTTGAAATTTTCTGAACTGAGTCATTGATTTGGAATCCTTGTCTTCATTAACCGGCCACAACGGGCTCTTCTTAATAAGGTGAAACATTTTACACCCTTTTTGTTACTTTTGTTGTTACTTTGCCATTGTTTTTATATGCTTTGATGGATTCTGCAGCTCCAAGATAAAATCTGTGTGCAGTTCTGATGTACTAGTTCAGTATCTGAGTTGAAAGCTTGGGAGGTCTCTACCATGGCCGAGGAGAATGGTGATCACAGCATGCATGAGGCCAACTCGTCAAGAAGCCAGGAACAAGAGACGGAGACGGAAAAGGAGAAGAAAGACTCTGGCTTGAAAGAAACCAAAGAAGATGAAAAAGAGAAAGCTAAGACAGTTCCATTTTTTAAGCTCTTTTCCTTTGCGGATTCCACTGACGTTTTGTTGATGATTGTTGGCACCATTGGTGCTATTGGGAATGGAGTAGCTATGCCTCTCATGTCATTGCTTATGGGAGAAATGATCGATGCTTTTGGAAGCAACCAAAATAATAAATCTATGGTTGAAGTAGTTTCAAAGGTAAAAGGAAAATAAGAAGTTGTTCGCTTGACTTGTTTGAAATTGTTGATGTGTGAAGATGTTACTGATGATTTTGATGCTTGCAAGTCTTCCAGGTGTCTCTAAAATACGTTTACTTAGCAGTCGGAGCTGGATTAGCTGCCTTTCTTCGTAAGTTCATCTTATATGCATCAAATTCCAATAAATGCTTTCTAAGTTTACTTTGAATTAAAAGAAATTTTGTGTTTGTTGTTTGTCAGAGGTTAGCTGTTGGATGGTAACAGGGGAAAGACAGGCGGCGCGAATAAGAGGTTATTATCTGAGAACTATACTAAGACAGGACATTGCTTTCTTTGATAAGGAAACAAGTACTGGAGAGGTTATTGGTAGAATGTCTGGTGATACTGTTCTTATACAAGATGCAATGGGTGAAAAGGTGATGTACTGTGCTGCACCTCTTTCTAAAGGGTTTTTTACCATTATGTGGTAAAAGTCTAAATATATTCCCATTTTATGATAGTTTTCAAACTTATTCCCATAATTTATGGTATTTTATAAAAAAAATTTAAAATTTATGGTGTTTTTGGATGATTTGGTGGGTGGAAAAGTCAGTCCGCCGGTGAACTAACTTCATTTTTTTTTTTTTTTTTTGTGCTTGTCCGCCATTTAACAAATTGTTTTTGTTGGTCCGCCACTTCAAGTGGTGGCGGACCAACATATTATTATTTTTTAAATTATTTTTTAAATTATTATTATTATTATTATTATTATTATTATTATTATTATTATTATTAGAGAGTATAATGTTAGATATCTGTTTACAAAACGACTTATGTCAAAAAATTTCATGTAATTTTCTCTTCCTCGAGATATATTTTGTTTTATTAAATACCACAATTTTTTATACTGCCTAAATAGTGACATGAAAAAATTACTATTTTGATATTCATCAGATTGCTATTCTAACATCCGTTTCCAAAACGGCATGCGGCAAAAAATTTTATGTAATTTTTTCTTCCTCATGATATATTTTGTTTTCTAAAATACCACAATTTTTTTACACTACATGAATAATAACATACAAAAGTTACTATTCATCAAATTAATGTTCCGACATCCATTTACAAAACAGCTTACGACAAAAAATTTCACATAATTTTCTCTTTCTCGTGAGCCAAAAATAATATGTAATATGTAAGCCAAAAAATAAAAAAATAAAAAAAAGTGTGGCAACGTGCATGGCAAAAACAAATTTTTTACAATGCAGTAAAAAAAAAATTGTTTAGTGGCGGACTGCATTGTAAAAAAATTTGTTTAGTGCACGCTGCCACACTTTTTTTTTCTTCTTTTTTATTATTTTTTTATTTTTTGGCTTACATATTACGTATTATTTTTGGCTCACGAGAAAGAGAATTACGTGAAATTTTTTTCCGCAAGCCGTTTTGTAAATGGATGTCAGAACAGTAATTTGATGAATAGTAACTTTTGGATGTAACTATTCACGCAGTGTAAAAAAATTGTGGTATTTTAGAAAATAAAATATATCATGAGGAAGAAAAAATTACGTGAAATTTTTTTGCCGCATGCCGTTTTGGAAACGGATGTTGGAACAGTAATCTGATGAATATTAAAATAGTAATTTTCGCATGTCACTATTTAGGCAGTGTAAAAAATTGTGGTATTTAATAAAACAAAATATATCTCGAGGAAGAAAATATTACATGAAATTTTTTGACATAAGTCGTTTTGTAAACGGATATCTAACATTATACTCTCTAATAATAATAATAATAATAATATTTTTAAAAAAATTCAAAAAAAAAATATATGTTGGTCCGCCACTTAAAAACAATTTGTTTTTGTGCTTGTCCGCCATTTCAAATGGCGGACAAGCACACAAAAAAAAAAATGAAGTCAGTCCGCCAGTCAGAGTGGCGGACTGACTTTTCCATCCTGCCAGGTCATCCAAAAACACCATAAATTTGGAAAAACTTTTGTAAAGTACCATAGATTGGGAATAAGTTTGGAAACCACCATAAAATGGGAATATATTTAAACTTTTACCATAAAATGGTAAAAAGCCTCTTTCTAAATGGGAGAATTTACAATGAAATTTGATTTTGTCAATCTCATCATGTGCTTAATTTGAGTCTGATTATTTTTTGTAGGTTGGAAAATCTTTACAACTGGTGGCTACATTCTTGGGGGGGTTCACAATAGCATTTGTCAAAGGGTGGTTGCTTACCTTTGTCATGTTAGCTGCAATTCCCTTCCTAGTAGTTGCTGGTGCAACTGTGTCCATTTCAGTATCAAAGATGGCAACTCGTGGACAAAACGCTTATGTAGAAGCAGCCACTATAGCGGAGCAGACAATTGGCTCAATTAGAACTGTATGTTACATAGCAAAAACAAAAGAATGCTGCTTAATTTTAGGTAAAATCATTACTCATTTTTTTTGGTAAAATGATGATTGTCGTTTGCATTCAGGTTGCATCATTTACTGGAGAGAAGCGAGCCATTACTATTTACAACAAGTTTCTTCAAACTGCATACCATTCAGGTGTGCAGGAAGGTATTGCTTCTGGGATTGGTATTGGCATCGTTTTGCTGGTTGTGTTCGGTAGCTATGCCATGGCTGTATGGTTTGGTGCAAAAATGATATTGGAAAAAGGATATACTGGAGGAGAAGTGATTAATGTGATTGTGGCTGTGCTGACGGGTTCAATGTGAGTTACTTCTTGTGTTTTGTTGTAAATGCAACCATATGCTGCAATAAGTGCTTGTTATAAGTTGTCTTTTGCCTGAAATTTTACAGGTCCCTGGGACAGGCATCCCCCTGTATAAGTGCATTTGCTGCTGGTCAAGCCGCAGCATATAAAATGTTTGAGACAATTAACAGAAAGCCAGAGATAGATGCTTATGATAAAAATGGAAGAGTATTGGATGATATCAACGGAAATATAGAGTTGAGGGATGTATATTTCAGTTATCCAGCCAGACCAGATGAAGAGATATTTAGTGGGTTCTCACTTTCTATCCCTAGTGGGACAACTGCAGCTCTGGTTGGGCATAGCGGAAGTGGAAAATCAACAGTAATCAGTCTGATAGAAAGATATTACGATCCAATATCCGGTGAAGTGCTTATAGATGGCATTAACCTTAAAGAATTTCAACTCAAATGGATTAGAGAAAAAATTGGTCTTGTCAGCCAGGAACCTGCATTGTTTTCATCCAGTATTAAGGATAATATTGCATATGGGAAGGATGGCGCAACTCTTGAAGAGATAAGAGCTGCTGCTGAACTTGCCAATGCAGCAAAATTCGTTGATAAATTACCTCAGGTTCTAAGTTACTGCCAATTTTATCAATAAAAATTTACTGTTTTTCCTTTCAGATAATATGAATATTGTAAGATTTTGTACTTTGCTACCAGGGCCTTGACACTTTGGTAGGCGAGCATGGAACTCAGCTTTCTGGTGGACAGAAGCAGAGAATAGCAATTGCAAGAGCTATCTTGAAAAACCCTCGAATTTTACTTTTGGATGAAGCTACTAGTGCACTTGATGCAGAATCTGAACGGGTAGTGCAAGATGCACTAGATAGAATTATGACTAACAGAACTACTGTTATTGTTGCCCATCGTTTGACTACAGTGAGGAATGCTGATATGATTGCCGTCATTCATCGAGGAAAGATGGTTGAAAAAGGTAACTTCTGCAATTGCAGCCACAACATAAACACTCACAAGTCTACATGTGTGTATTAACAGGATTTTGCAAGTGAATATTTTATTTGCTTGTGATCAAACCATGGAGAAACATGCTGACGTACACATCAATTTGTCAGGAACACATTCAGAACTACTTGGGGATCCTGACGGAGCATACTTTCAGCTTATACGCTTACAAGAAGTAAATAAATATTCAGAACAAGCAGCACATGAATACGGTAAATCAGAAATTTCTATGGAATCATTCAGACAATCAAGTCAAAGAATGTCATTGCCACGTTCCATAAGTAGGGGATCATCAAGAAATAGCAGTAGCCGGCACGATTCGCTGTCACTTACATTTGGTTTACCTATGGGACTGCATGGCCCTGATAACGACCTGGAACTAGAAATTCTTCCATCAAAGAAAATAAATCCAGAAGTACCAATTCGCCGCCTTGCTTATCTCAACAAGCCAGAGCTTCCAGTTCTAATAGCTGGTACTATTGCTGCATGTGCCAATGGAACAATACTTCCAATTTATGGTACATTAATTTCCAAAGCAATTAAAACATTTTTTGAACCACCTCATGTGTTGAGAAAGGACTCAAAGTTCTGGGCACTAATGTTTTTAACCCTTGGTCTGGCGTCATTGGTTATACATCCAATAAGGACATACTTCTTTTCTGTAGCTGGATCCAAGTTAATCCAGCGGATCAGATCTATTTGTTTTGAGAAGGTGGTTCATATGGAGATTGGTTGGTTTGATGATCCTGAGCACTCAAGTGGAGCAATCGGTGCTAGGCTCTCAGCAGATGCAGCAGCAGTGCGAGCCTTAGTTGGAGATGCACTAGCTCAATTAGTTCAGAACATTGCAACAGCACTAGCAGGAGTGATCATTGCTTTCACTGCAAGTTGGCAACTAGCATTGATTATCCTTGTGTTAATCCCTCTGATAGGTGTCAATGGATTCATACAAGTAAAGTTCATGAAAGGGTTCAGTGCAGATGCAAAGGTATAACCCTGTGCCAATCAGACTGGTCATTTGGCTGTGTCCTTTTAAAAATTGGTCATTTTTTTCTGACATAAATCTCAATGGTTGCAGATGATGTACGAGGAAGCAAGCCAAGTTGCTAATGATGCAGTTGGGAGTATAAGGACTGTTGCTTCTTTCTGTGCTGAAGAGAAGGTGATGCAACTATACGAAAAGAAATGCGAGGGCCCTAAGAGGACAGGAGTGAGGCTTGGATTGATAAGTGGTATTGGATTTGGGATGTCAGCCTTCTTTTTGTATTGTTTCTATGCAACTAGCTTCTACGCCGGAGCTCGACTTGCAGAGAGCGGCCACATAACATATGCAGATATTTTTCAAGTGATTACATCTGACCATATCTTTAATTAAAATATTTGTTTCACTAGTACTAAGTCATCTATTCATTTTTGCAGGTTTTCTTTGCTCTGACTATGGCAACAATAGGTATTTCTCAATCGAGTTCCGTGGGTACTGATTCCACAAAAGCAAAGGCCGCTGCTGCTTCTGTATTTGGAATAATAGACAGGAAGTCCTTGATTGACTCTAGTGACGAGTCTGGAACAACGATAGAAAATGTTAAAGGAGAAATTGAACTTCGTCACATAAGCTTTAAATATCCATCCAGGCCTGATAATCAAATTTTTCAGGACCTCAGCCTGAATATTCGTTCTGGCAAGGTAACATTTGTAAATTATGTAACACATAATACATTAGAGCAATATTTGATCAGTTTCATTTTCTCTTAGACTGTTGCTTTAGTTGGAGAAAGTGGGAGTGGCAAGTCAACGGTGATTGCATTGTTGCAAAGATTCTATGATCCGGATTCAGGTCACATCACCCTTGATGGAGTTGAAATTCAGAAGCTACAGTTAAAATGGTTAAGGCAGCAGATGGGACTTGTCAGCCAGGAACCTGCTTTGTTCAATGACACAATCCGAGCCAACATTGCATATGGAAAAGGAGGAAATGCGACCGAGGCAGAAATCATAGCTGCAGCAGAATTGGCCAATGCCCACAAATTCATCAGTAGTTTACAACAGGTGAACATGATCAAACTTTTTTTTTTATCATATGATTGTATTCATCACAAATTTGCATGATATTCATTATGTTTAGCAATGTGACATACAGGGCTATGAAACAACAGTAGGGGAGCGAGGAATTCAGTTGTCTGGGGGACAAAAGCAAAGGGTAGCCATAGCCCGTGCCATAGTTAAGAGTCCGAAAATATTACTACTAGATGAGGCTACGAGTGCATTAGATGCTGAATCCGAAAGGGTGGTTCAAGATGCATTGGATAGAGTTATGGTGAACAGGACTACAGTTATTGTAGCTCATCGACTGTCCACAATCAAGAATGCAGATCTTATTGCAGTGGTTAAAAATGGAATCATTGTGGAGAAAGGAAGGCACGAGGCACTTATGAATACTGATAATGGTGTTTATGCCTCATTAGTTGCACTTCACATGAGTGCTAAAACTTCATAAGCCATCTGCTGAATTTTTATATTTTAGACTTTTTACAAGTTTGACTAAAAAATATTGCAACACATCCCTTTTTTGGAATTAATATATAAGTCAACCCGCGAAAAATAGCGATGATATTAAATATTAGTCTTAAATTAATTAAGTTGTAATTTTTGTAAAAATTTTGAGATCTATATGTCATTATTAAATTTATATAATTTAAAGTTGGAAAAAATATATAAATGTTGATATGAACTTTGAGTATAAGTAAATTTTTTATCCCTTGGTTGTTTTTAATAAATAAAAATAATTTCAGCTGCTACCTATATTAAGCCTTCATGAAACTTTTGAAGTTTAATGCATTTTGATAATAAACATTAATTATATTTTTAATGAAATATTTTATCATAAAAAAATTAAATTGTTGTTCTTTCATTGAAAAGAAAAGTAATTTTTTTTTCTTAATGACACGTCTAAGTAGACTTACAATATATCATTTATTTAAATTTATAAAGAGGTCATATCAAAGTATATGTGGATTATACAAATAAGGGTAGTTCTGAAACCTTTAAATCAGTGTACAATTCGCCGACTCATGATATTTTTAGGAGAAATTATAGAGTGTAACCGTGATTCTAACTTAGTAAGCCTAAATGATTCAATAAAAAAATTACATGTAATTACATTCACATGTTTAGTAGGTGGTTTTTATTTTATACATGTATATATATATATATTATATCCATCAAAGTAAGAATATGAATAATTTGTCCTGGTTGAAAGAGCATCATTGGGATCAGATTGTCATCGAGTCTGATGCTCAGACTGTGGTGAATGCGATCAGCTCTAATATGACTGGATTCTCTGACTTGGGTTCGGTCATTCATGATATATGTTCGCTTAAGTTTTATTTTTCAAGCATTAGTGTTTGCTTTGTTAAGAGGTCTGTGAATCAGGCGGCAAATACTTTAGCTAAATCATCTGTTTCTTTGTCTGATCTCCAGGTGTGGCTTGACCAGCCTTGCCCTTCTATTGTATCTTTGCTTTTTAGTGATTATGAGTAATGAAGTTCTTTTATTTCAAAAAAAAAAAAAAAAAAGAATATGAATAAATATGAGTGGATATTTTTTCAAACTTATTTTTTTTAACATGTGGTGTAATATAATTGGTTTGTTATTGCATATGAGATTCTGACATGAAATAACTGTGTTAGGTTATAATTTTTCTGTTTTTAGAGAAAAATAGTCATTATATCACTGTCTTTACTACCATGAATCAGTTGTTCCATGTCACTAGGCTGACATGGAATGACAAATAAATAAGCACTTGACATATGTCATAGTTAAAATAATAATTAAAAAAAAAGCACTCAATTCCTCTTTATCATCATCTTCCCCAAATTTAACTCTCCATCTTTTCTCTTTGAACCACAACTCTCCACCTTATACTGTTAAATTTTGTTTTTTTTTTTTTATAAGATAAATTAGCATAGCTGGTAAGAGAAAAAAAAAAAAAAAAGTAGTAATTGAAACTGATTGAAAATTGATATGGGCACCTGATTTGGATTCAAGCCATTATTGTTAATCCGTTGGCTGTTTAGAAGCTACGCTTCCTTGCTTAAATCTAATTTGTATTTCTCCGTCCTAAGCCCCATTGAACATCCTCTCCATTGTTTGCTCATAATTGCTAAATTCGTGGGTAATTCTTTCATTTCCCATATATTAGAGTAAGCATATAACCATGTTGATAAACAACTGCAACTTCCAAATTCCAATTACCCAATCGATAAACATACTGCAATTTCTAATTTTCCAATTGAGAAACAGATAAATTTGATATGACTCGACTTCTGCTATAATTCTAGCAATGAAATCTCAAGAAAAATTTCATCATTTACATCAAACACCATGAAATTTGATAGAAATAAGGGCTATGAGGATCATAGACACAATTCAATGGGGTGCTGTTGAATTTATTTTTAGGATGCTTTTAAATTTTTTTTTATGCTGTTGTTTTTTTTTATATAGGTAAAGGGGCGGGAGGAACACAAGATAAAACCTAGATTTATTTTTTTTTCTAATTATAACATGTGTCAAGTGCAAATTATGGAGCCTATGTGGGTTGGCCTGGATGGCCACCACGCCTTTGTGGTTCGAGACCCTCCTCCCCTCTTCCCCTGCATTAAAAAAAAAAAAAAAATGCAAATTATGGAAATTTCTTTTTCCAATTTCAATATAATCCATTTAGATTCCGTTTCCATTTTGTTTCCTGTCCTGGATGATAATTTCAGTGCCAAATTCAACGTCCTGGATTCCGTTTCCAATTCCATTGATAAATAAATGTGTACATGAAACTGAATTAATTAAACCTATTATGAAATACGCAAGCAGTGCGAGTTACTTGATGTTGCTTTAATTAACCCTTTATGTACGCACTTGAACAATAAAAAAATTATCTTTTAATAAAATAATTTCATTTGAATTTCTTTATTCAAAAAGTCAAACAAATAATTTAATTCAGAAAAGCAAATTCAGATAAATAAAGAAAGAATATAAATAATCAAAATCTTATATTATGTCTAGGAATATAAAAGATCATCTCCTTCGTACTTGACAAACAAAGAATTTATATATATATATATATATATATATATATATTGTTGTCACTTTGTAGTTTTTGCAAAATTTTGTTGGTTTTCTAATTAAATAGAAACCTGGGTATCAGTGGTATTAGTTAAGGTGATCCCAACATGCATGAGGGCAACACGTCAAGAACCCAAGAGCAAAAGGTGGTGGAGGACAAACATTGTGGCTTGAAAGTGAGAAAAGGACACAGCAAACAGAAACCTAAAACCGTTCCATTTTTTGAGCTCTTCTCGTTCGCTGATGCTACCGATGTGGTGTTGATGATTGCCGGAACTGTTGGTGCTTGTGCCAATGGACTTTGTTCACCTCTTATGGCATTGCTTTTAGGACAAATGATTGATTCCTTAGGAACCAACCAGAACGACAAATATGTCGTTGAAATAGTTTCCAAGGTAAACTACATTTCAGATTGTGTATATTTTTTTTGAATTATACAAAACACACACCCAGTGTGTCAGAACACACTCCTTCGTAAAACTATACTGTGGCAATTTTATAATGGCATATATATGTACGCACGCGCGCGTGTTCTTTTTCTTGATATTGATTTTGGGTTCCTGCGAGGTTTTTATAGGTCTCTTTAAAATACGTATACTTAGCTGTGGGAGCTGCAGCAGTAGCTTTTCTTCGTAAGTTCATCTCTTATGTCTGTATATATAGTTCAAAAACTTTTGCAAATATTACAGCGAATTAAAAGAAATGTTGTGTTTGTTGTTTTGTCAGAGGTTACCTGCTGGATGGTAACAGGGGAAAAACAGGCGGCGCGAGTAAGAGGTTATTACCTGAAAACTATACTGAGACAGGACATTGCCTTCTTTGATGAGGAAACAAATACTGGAGAGGTTATTGGTAGAATGTCTGGTGATACTGTTCTTATACAAGATGCAATCGGTGAAAAGGTAATTGCACTAGCTGAAACTCTTCCAAAATTGATAAATTGCTATTAACTTCGTTAATTTTGAGGCTACTTTTGTGTGTGTGTGCAGGTTGGAAGATTTCTGCAGCAGATAGCCACATTTGTTGGGGGTTTTGTTGTAGCATTTGTCAAAGGGCCTAGGCTTGCCCTTCTGATGTTAGCTGCTGTTCCGGTGACAATACTAGTTGGTGTAACTGCGTCCATTTTGTGGCAAAAGATGGCAATTCAAGGACAAAATGCTTACACAGAAGCAGCCACTGTAGTAGAGCAGACAATTGGCTCAATTAGAACTGTACGTTAGAAGGATGCTTAAAAAAAAGTTTTCCTTCAGCAAATTATGTTTAGTTTTTCTGCTCAACTTTTGTTAAAATGATGACTACCCATTTGATGTTTCAGGTTGCATCATTTACTGGAGAGAAGCGAGCCATTAATGGTTACAACAAGCATCTCCAAACTGCTTATAACTCAGGAGTGCGCGAAGGCCTTGTTTCTGGATTAAGTTTGGGCTTAATTTTTCTAGTTGCATATAGTAGCTATGGCATGGCTGTGTGGTATGGTGCAAAGTTGATATTGGAAAAAGGATATACCGGAGGACAGGTGATTACTGTGGTCGGTGCTGTGTTGAACGGTACAATGTGAGTTGCTTCTTCTGTGTTCTGATGTAAATGTGTTGATATGATGCAACTGATGCTTGTTATGAATTACTTTTGTGCTGTTGTTTTTTTTTTAAAAAAAAAAAAAATTGCAGGTCTGTATCGCAAGCATCTCCTTGTATGAGCGCATTTGCTGCTGGACAAGCTGCAGCATACAAAATGTTTGAGACAATTAAGAGGAAGCCAGAGATAGATGCTTATGATAGAAGTGGAAGAGAATTGGATGATATCCAGGGAGATATAGAGTTGAGGGACGTGTATTTTAGTTACCCAACTAGACCAGATGAGGAGATATTTAGTGGGTTCTCACTTTCCATCCCAAGTGGCACAACTACAGCTTTGGTTGGGCATAGCGGAAGTGGGAAATCAACAGTAATCAGCCTGATAGAGAGATTTTATGATCCAAAATCTGGAGAAGTTATTATAGATGGCATTAACCTCAAACACTTTAAACTGAAATGGATTAGAGAAAAAGTTGGTCTTGTCAGTCAAGAACCTGCCTTGTTTTCATCCAGCATCAAGGATAATATTGCATATGGGAAGGATGGTGCAACTCTTGAAGAGATAAAAGCTGCTGCTGAACTTGCCAATGCTGCAAAATTCATTGATACATTGCCCCAGGTTCTAAGTTACCTCATATTCTGTCAATAAAAAAAAGGCTCTTCTTTTTATATAATTTGAATTGCTGATTTTGTATTTTACTTCCAGGGCCTTGACACCATGGTTGGTGAGCATGGAACTCAGCTTTCTGGTGGACAAAAACAGAGAATTGCAATAGCAAGAGCAATCTTGAAGAACCCTCGAATTTTACTTTTGGATGAAGCTACGAGTGCACTTGATGCAGAATCTGAGAGGGTAGTGCAAGAGGCACTAGACAGAATTATGGTCAACCGAACTACTGTTGTTGTCGCCCACCGTTTGGCTACTGTGAGAAATGCTGATATAATTGCTGTTATTCATCGAGGGAAGCTGGTTGAAAAAGGTAACATTTCCTATGGAATTTTGAATTTGATGATGTGATCAAGTCATGGAGAAACAAGCTATAACATATTTGCCAATTTGTCAGGCACACATGCAGAACTACTTGAGGATCCTGATGGAGCATACTCTCGGCTTGTACGCTTACAGGAGGTAAATAAAGATTCAGAACAAGCAGCACATGGATACAGTAGATCTGAAATTTCTATGGAATCATTCAGACAGCCAAGTCAAAGAATATCCTTGGGACATTCCATAAGCAGGGGATCATCAAGAAATAGCAGTTGCCGACCTGACTCGCAGCCACTCACATTTGGTTTACCTACGGGACTGCTTGGCCCTGATAATGACCTGGATCTAGAAACTCTTCCATCAAAAGAAAGAAACCCAGAGGTCCCAATTCGCCGTCTTGCATATCTCAACAAGCGAGAGCTGCCAATTCTCGTAGCCGGTACTATTGCTGCAAGTATCAATGGTACAATATCTCCAATATTTGGCACACTAATTTCCAAGGCAATCAAAACATTTTTTGAGCCACCTCATAAACTGAAAGAGGACTCACATTTCTGGGCGCTAATATTCATGACCCTTGGTTGGGCGTCATTGGTTGTATATCCATTAAGAACATACTTCTTTTCCGTAGCTGGATGTAAGTTAATCCAACGGATCAGATCTATTTGTTTTGAGAAGGTTGTTCATATGGAGATCGGTTGGTTTGACAATCCTGAGCACTCAAGTGGTGCAATGGGTGCTAGGCTTTCGGCTGATGCAGCAGCAGTGCGAGCCTTAGTCGGAGATGCACTAGCTCTAGTGGTTCAAAACACTGCAACAACAGTAGCTGCTGTGGTCATTGCTTTCACTGCAAGCTGGCAACTAGCATTGATTATCCTTGCTCTAATCCCCCTAATAGTTGTCAATGGATACATACAAGTAAAGGTCATGAAAGGTTTTAGTGCAGATGCAAAGGTATACCTTAATGCATATAATACTTATTTGGTTGAGTGTCGCTGCTACCATAAAACATACATTTATTTTGACATAAATCTCATTGGCTGCAGATGATGTACGAGGAAGCAAGCCAAGTTGCTAGTGATGCAATTGGGAGTATAAGGACTATTGCTTCTTTTGGTGCTGAAGAGAAGGTGATGCAACTATACAAAAACAAATGCGAGGGTCCTAAAAGGAGTGGAGTAAGGCTAGGAATCATAAGTGGTATAGGATTTGGAGTCTCATCCTTTCTTCTGTGCAGTTTCTACGCAACTAGTTTCTATGCTGGAGCACTACTAGTTGAGAGCGGCCATGTAACATTTGCAGATGTTTTTCAAGTAAGTACATATTTCATTTCTATAGCTGTAAAATGTGTTTCCGTGATATTGAATCATCCATTCATCTCTGCAGGTTTTATTTGCTTTGAGCATGGCAGCAATGGGAGTTTCTCAGACGACTTCCATGGGTACTGACACCACCAAAGCGAAGGCTGCTGCTGCATCTGTATTTGGAATAATAGACAGGAAGTCAATGATAGATTCTGGTGATGAGTCAGGAACAACGTTGGAAAATCTTAGAGGAGAAATTGAGATTCATCAGATAAGCTTCAAGTATCCATCTAGGCCTGATGTTCAGATTTTCCGGTACCTCAGCTTGATTATTCATTCTGGCAAGGTAATTTTTTAACACTTATGTCTCGTATATATATATTTCAGGCAAAACAGTAATACGTTAGAGCAACATTTGATCAGTTTTAACTTTTGTCAGACTATTGCACTAGTTGGAGAAAGTGGGAGTGGTAAGTCAACAGTGATTGCATTGTTGCAAAGATTCTATGATTCAGATTCAGGCCATATCACTCTTGATGGAGTCGACATTCAGAAGCTTCAGTTGAAATGGTTAAGGCAGCAGATGGGGCTTGTTAGCCAAGAGCCTTCGTTGTTTAATGACACAATTCGTGCCAACATTGCATATGGAAAGGAAGGAAATGCGAGCGAGGTAGAAATTATTGCTGCAGCAGAGTCGGCCAATGCTCACAAATTCATCAGTTGTTTACAACAGGTAAGAGAATCCTATAGCTAACGCAAGGACTGGACCTTCAATTTAACTATATCCCAATTGAAAATGCAGGGATATGAAACAGTGGCAGGGGAGCGAGGAGTTCAATTATCTGGGGGACAGAGGCAAAGGATAGCCATAGCTCGTGCCATAGTAAAGAATCCAAAGATACTGCTACTAGATGAGGCAACCAGTGCATTAGATGCTGAATCTGAAAAAGTGGTTCAGGATGCATTAGATAGAGTCATGGTGAATAGGACTACAATCATTGTAGCTCATCGATTATCTACTATCAAGAATGCAGATGTTATTGCTGTGGTTAAGAATGGAGTTATTGTGGAAGAAGGAAGGCATGAGAGACTGATGAATATTAAAGGTGGTTTTTATGCCTCATTAGTTCATACGACTGCTAATACCACTACATAAGATGCTTGTAAGGTTTATTTATAGTTTACCGCCACTGCTTTTGGCCTCAATTGGCTGATGTATTTGTACATGTAATAAACAATTACTTTTAGTCCAATGTGAAAGCAGAAAGAAATTGCGACTTGACATTATTTAACGCCTTTTTGATGATTTCTCCTACTATTTTAATATACACTTTTTGAATTATGTTATTTTTGTAATCTTCATATGAAGGATAATTAAACCAATTTATTTTTCTTTTAAATATCATCCTTAGTAAAAAGATTTAAATTCCAGGTGTTACTGATGGCAGCATAAATTCTAGCAGCTGTCAAAACACCCATTATGAGTTGATGCTTTTTGACCCAGTTAATAAATCCTCATTTTTCATTTGTGTTTTTATAGCGCAGAAGATGAATTTCAGGCCACACCAAAGGCTCCAGCTTCTGCTGGCATTGATAAATGTGTACAGGAAACTGAAGCAAATTTAAGAAACGAATGGTTACAGAAATCTAAGACAAAATTAATAGTAGACATTTTTAATCATCTTCACTTTCATCACTGTATGAAACAAGACCTGTTTTAGCAACATCATTGAACTCAGTACTACCACCATTAGGCATTTTTACCACGTCTGAAGAATTTTCTGCATCAACACTACCACTGGGTGTTCGCAGAGTGTCTGAAGGTTCAATTCCATGATCTGTCTTTGCTTTCTTTGTTTTTGGTTTGACTTTAACTATCATACTTAATGGGCGAGTTTTTAGATTCTTCTTCCCAACTGCTGCTCGCTCCTGCATGAAGGCAAAAAAAAAATTGCAATTAGATATTATGCCAAATCTGAGGGCTATTCTCTTTTTGTAGTTAAATGTAGTGCACCTAAGCAGTTTTAATCTGATATTCTAACTGAAACAATCCAGATCAATCAAGCAAGTGCTTGTACACATAAACCCAGGAAGGGCAAAGGACCAGTCACCACACACACAAACAACCATACATGCACATCTGTGTGTGCACATGCATGCATGTGTGAAGCTCATAATATGATGATTAAGAGCCATATTCAACATTGATAGTAACCTGAACTGCAGGTACAACAGGTGGTGTTTCCTTCAATTCATGTACAATGGTAGACTGCACTGCAACTGCTGCCTGAAAGAGAAACCAGACAATACCATCTGAAATGAAAGACAAAGTAATAACAAAAATCAAAAGCTCTCAACATACCAATGGAACATTAATATGGGGATGTTCTGAAAAATTGTCATACCATAAGGTACTACAGATAGAAGAATTTGCATAATCTACATGAAAATGCTTATGGTTTGAAGATCAGGCAGGATTACTTTAAGCAATATGTGGTAAATGAGCAGGCAGGATTACTTTAAGCAATACGTGGTAAAAATACATATAAACTCACTTGATTGTAATTCCCTATAGGCTATAGCTTAAACATTGACACGTCACCAACAAAGATAAATACATAAATCAATAAGAATGTAATAAACTTCAATGTTTTCCCCAAGGATAGACCCATTATCATGAGTTCTCAATAAAACATAGATAACTTGTCAATGCCAGTTATCATATCTACATTTTTAAATATGAAGTTAAAGCGAAATCCGAAGCATCTCAAGCAACCATATATTTCAAATTATAATAATCCCACAAGAGAGGATCAGCTAGTAAATTACTTGGAAACTCCTAAGTTGCTCCGCCTCCTCATCTGCCATTTGTTGGTCGTACTCTTTCCTAGACTGTTTGCACAACAAACACACACACAGAAAAAAAAATTTAATCTTTTTGCAAATCATGTCAAAGTTATTTATAGAAAAAGAAGGGTAAAACTATTCTTTGATTATGTCTCAATTCTGAGTGGTAATATTGAAATTGATTACCTAAAAAGAAAATAATAAAGCAAAATAAGAGAAAATGATAGCATTTTACTGAAATGGTATATAACTGATTTTACAGGACAGTGTGGGTACCATCTCTAATTTATCAAGAAACTCAGTCTCGTCATCATCCAAAGCCTTAGGAGGTCCTGCAACGCCAACAAAACAAGCAAGTACTTAAATTACAAAGCTTCATTCACATAATAATAATGATGATAATAATAATAATAAAGCTACTTGACTTACGATGCTTGAACCGCTCATTAAATTCTGCATCTTTCTTGTCTTTATTCTCCTTCAAAATCTGCAGCAATGGTAAAGCTAATAACTAAACCATATACAGATTCATGTTTCTATTACCTTTCTAAAGAAGAAGAGGAAAAGCGGGCAAACCTCGAACAGAGGCCTGTCTCTCTGAGCAGTGCCGTCTTCAACACGCTCGCCTCTTGATTTCTTTGCCTGATCTAACTGTTTAAAAAGAAAAAAAAAAAAGCATAAGTATCAAACAGATATAATTGAGATTTATAACAGAGAATTAAATTAGGGTTTTTGAGAGAAGGATAACGAATTGGGAATATATATACCTGCTCCTCCGACACGAAATTCATTAATCTCAGTGGTTTTGAAGATTCCTCCTCCATCTTTCAATTACCTAATCTAATAAAAACTTCAATTTTATACAAATCACAACAACCTAATTTCTTCTATTAAGCTTCAATAATTAACTCGTCCTTTTAGCTTTAACTACATGAGATGAGAATAGCAGAGCAGAGCTCATCTTCTCTAACATGTTTTTCAATTGAATGCTTGCTTCCTCTAACTCGCTGCTACTGTATCTGTATCTGCACTCGACACCCTTCGGCAGCAAACTATGAGCCTAGGCTTTATGGGCTTCCTTGAACTATCATGTGGGTTAACATTTTATTTCTGTAGCCCTCGGCCTTTTGTTGCAATCTGATTTATAATTTTAAGATTTAGCAGTTAGTTACTGTTATTTATTACCTTTTAGAATTCTTGTCTACTTTAATAATTGAATTTGTAATATATATATAAATAAGTCAACTATTAGAGAGTAGGGAAAAAAATAAATCATCAATAGGTTAATGCTTTATTTTCCAATCATGGTTGTTGCTTTTAAAGTGTTGATACTTGATAAAAAGTCTATAATTTCACCATTTATCTCCATAAATCTTTTTTTTTTTTTTGACAAAACATCTTATTCATTTTAATCTTCCAAAAATAAATGAATAACAAACGCTAGCATAAGGCCATTAATAAATAAACAAATTGGCATAGCTTCTAAAGGGAGTACCCACAGAATAACTATTTTTTTTTTAATCAGACCAAAATGAATAATTACTTTGTTTAGGAATGATCTTAATACACGGTGCACATAGTTAAGAAAGTTTAGCAACTGGCTCCAATATTGGCAATAAAGAGACCAGATGTAAAAAACACTTTTGACAGTGCAATTGTGCATAAATCTGGACTCATTCTGACCCTGTTTATCAAAAGACAAAACTACAATCTTAACAAGGATGTAAACTAAAGGCAAAACTGCATTAATCAATTGAAAGCAGACAGCTTAACAAGACAGAATGTCTCGGGCATTATTCATTAAAAAATTTGAAGTACCGCAGTGATAGATAAGATACAGCAAGGGCACATACAGCAGCCACTCAGCTCATATCATATCGGTCAAAGGATTACAAAAAGCTTAATAATTTAGATCAGCGCATAATCTCTCTAATCTGAAGTACTGTGGAATTTTCAAAAATTTCCAGTTCACCCACCGTCCATGTGCCTCACAGATCCAAGCAAACACTAACATTTTTTCCATAATGTAGTGAACTGCCACGAAAGAGTACAAAGAAATTACCCTGGCTTCAATCTGCGAATTGAGGGAAAACTTCCCAGTATTTGAAAAGTAACTGCACGCCAAGCAAATTACTCCTCTTTGGCCAGATTATTTTAGAAATATACATGTAACTATCACAAAGGACAAGCGAATAGTTTCCCAAAAAAGGGCATAAAGCCACAAACCGAAAAATGCCAAAATAGGAGGCGTTTCATGTATCACACACCACAGATGGAGCATGCAAGGTAAAGAGCTAAGAATAAATATAGAAGAAAAAAAAAGAGAAAAGAGGGAGGACTCCTTCAAGGTGATGGTTCATGCGTCATACAACTTACAAACGTGAACAAAGAGGTTACAAATATTCCCAAATCTTTGTTAGATGCAGACAGTTATTCTGTCTTAAATACTTAAATATATATCTCTCCCTAGTGCTTCCCATCTCCAAACTCCTACCATGTATCACCCTCCAGACGCACATCATCACCTTATGCAGCAAAGATGACAGCACACAGAACATCCTACTCAAGTCCTCAGATCACAACCCTAAAAATTCAAATTATTTGGCTTGTTAATTCCAAGTAGATGTACCCATCAAGAGAATGGTTATTGCTTCATAAAGCAGTAAGCCTCTTCTACTTTTCTAAAATCTCCAACCAAACTAATGGTTTTTGTATTTTTTTGGCTAAAAATGTTTGCAGTGACATTCTGAAAATTTCAGTGCATTAACGCAATGTGGAATTAGACTCATTATAATCAAAAGCTTGTATGTACTGAAATTGAAACCCAGAAGAAATACTCGTCCTCTGAAACCTTCTGACCAGATGCTGAAATTAACGACCAGGCCACTTTCCAACCATGGATTATGCAGCATAAAAGAGCACCTACTAAACCAACAGAATTTGCAAGTCAATGAACTCAACAGTTATACAAGTGATATCAGATGGTCTATTCCAGAGTTTCAACATTTTAAAGTGTTTGAATGGACTAGTAGGTTGAAAAAGGATAAGAAAGTGTATCCAGGCCATAATTATAGAGACATGCCAATGCTTTCAAATCTAATTTATCATTTGTACAGAACATAGAAAGCTACACAGCAATGCAATAATTATTATGTCTAAACTGATAATCCACAATTGATTGGTTGTTGTGTTCCTTAAACTATGTTATATCATGATTGCAAAGAGGTCATCTTAAATACTAACAATTAAAAAAATTACCATGAACACAAGTAATTCTACATATTAAGACAAATAATTCATAAAAAAAACCCATCTAGGTGAAAAAAGAATACCTCTTCACCCAGCCAAAAGCTTTTCGGATAGCTGTGGATCATCAAGAAGCTGATTTATTGCATCCCTGAACTTGTAATAATCCTCTACTTTATTATAAACCTGATAAGAAATCCGTGCATACGCAGTTATTAATCCATCCTTATCCTTGTCCTTCACTCCCAATTCACCATCTTTTGGAGCCTGATAATAAATAGGAACCTCAACCCCACAATTATCACGCAAATACGATCTTAACCTCAAAGCATCATCTTGACTCTTAACACGCAATCTTGAAGGCAAACTAATCATAACCATGCCAGCACACATCTCTGGCGGGACACCAAGATTTGTACCCCATGACCCTGCCAACATTTTCCCCATTTTAACAACATTATCATGATTCCTTTTCATTATTCCATCAACTCCACCTTCAAATCGATTCACAAACTCTAAAGCAGATGGTACAACAAGCTGTGAACTATAATCTCTTGTACCGATCCACGCGCTCTCTATAGGCAATCCATTTCCATATTCATGTGAAACCACAGGGTGATGCAAACTCGAATTCGAATTATGATTCTTTTTACAGTATAAAAATGCAACTGATGGCGGACAAAAGAACCATTTATGTAAATTACTAGCATAAAAATCAGCTCCAATTTCTTTAACATCTACTTTAACACCACCTAAAGCATGAGCTGCATCAACAAACACCTGATCCACACCTTCTTCTCGACAAATTTTAACTAAATCTTTAACAGGAGTAACAACACATGGCATTGATGTGATATGATCAATTATAGCTAATCTCACTTTTCTACCGTTGGATTTACCTTTTGTTAATCCTTTTCTAAACTCAGTAATGATTTCTTCGTTAGATTTAACCGGAAACGGAAGGTGAACTTCAATTACGGAACCGCCAGCGCGCGTGACATAAGCTTGGATAGATTTCTTAACGGCTTCATACGCACAGTGAAATACTAAAACGGTGTCGTTCTTCTGAAATTTACCGTCGGCAAAAGCACGGCCTATCTGCTGGAGAACGATGGCGGCAGCGGTGGTGGCGTTGTCGATAAGAGAGACTTCGTCGACATCATCGGCATTGATGAGATTCTTAATCACAGTCCGGGACTGAAGTATGCCTTTGCGGAGAGTATTGAAGTAGAAATCATCAGGCTGTTGAAGAAACTTCAGCTGCCAGTTTCTCTGCTCGGCGAGGACCGATCCCGGACAGCTACCGAAGCTGCCGTTGTTGATTCGAGCTATGTTCGGCTGGTGGTGAGAGAATTCTTGTCGGATTTCGGGTTCGGTTATGAAAGGGGTGAGCCGGGGCTTCTTGGTGAGTTGGTGAGAGGCGTCGTCGCCGTTTCGAGGATCTTCGGTTTCCATGGGAGTGGAGTTAGTTTAGGGTTTGTGAAGGAGAATGAGCATGATTTTTTAAACTGATATCGGCTTTGCGTGAGGCGAAGCGGAGGCCCGGCTGCGGCTAGCGAGATGTGTCGTTATCTGGTTAGGAAATTAGAAATGGTGAACAAAAACGTCGCCGTTTTTATGTTTTATTAGAATGTCGTGTAGTCATTAGATGCGAGGAGGACTTTAGTAAGGCTCAGAAATTTTTTTTTTTTTTGGCTGAAGAAAGTACGGTCATTGACGTGGGCGGTCTTCCTTCCTCAGATTTGTATATAAAACACGTGGATGATCGCCAATCTCATTGATCCACGTGGACAATTAATATGGGCCTCGGAGTAATGGATCTAGGCTATTTAACGACGTCGTACGATAATAGAGCAGCACGTCTTGCATCATATGGACCTGTGTCTAGT